>JBBGZY010002142.1:0-259310 GCA_037952925.1 Lithobates clamitans | reverse complement strand
CCCCTCAGAACAGACCCCCCTCCATCAGTGCAGACCCCCTCAGAGCAGACCCCCCTCCATCAGTGCAGACCCCCTCAGGGCAGACCCCCCTCCATCAGTGCAGACCCCCCTCAGAGCAGACCCCCTCAGAGCAGACCCCCCTCCATCAGTGCAGACCCCCTCAGCAGACCCCCCCTCCATCAGTGCAGACCCCCTCAGAGCAAACCCCCCTCCATCAGTGCAGACCCCCTCAGAGCAAACCCCCCTCCATCAGTGCAGACCCCCTCAGAGCAGACCCATCTCCATCAGTGCAGACACCCTCAGCAGACCCCCTTCATCAGTGCAGACCCCTCAGAGCAGACCCCCTCCATCAGTGCAGGCGCCCTCAGCAGACCCCCCTCCATCAGTGCAGACCCCCTCAGAGCAGACCCCCCTCAGTGCAGACCCCCTCAGCAGACCCCCCTCCATCAGTGCAGACCCCCTCAGAGCAGACCTCCCCTTAGTGCAGACCCCCTCAATCAGTGCAGACCCCCTCAGAGCAGACCCCCCTCAGTGCAGACCCCCTCAGTGCAGACCCCCCTCCATAGTGCAGACCCCCTCAGTGTAGACCCCCCTCCATCAGTGCAGACCCCCTCTATCAATGCAGACCCCCTCAGAGCAGACCCCCCTCCATCAGTGCAGACCCCCCTCCATCAATGCAGACCCCCCTCAGTGCAGACCCCTTCAGAGTAGACCCCCCTCCATCAGTGCAGACCCCCTCAGAGCAGACGCTCCTCCATCAGAGCAGACCCCTCTATCAGTGCAGACCCCCTCAAAGCAGACCCCCCATCAGTGCAGACCCCCTCAGAGCAGACCCCCCTCCATCAGTGCAGACCCCCTCAGAGCAGACCCCCCTCCATCAGTGCAGACCCCCCTCCATAAGTGCAGACCCCCTCAGAGCAGACCCCCCCCTTAGTGCAGACCCCATCAGAGCAGACCCCCCCTCCATCAGTGCAGACCCCCTCAGGGCAGACCCCCCTCCATCAGTGCAGACCCCCTCAAAGCAGACCCCCTCAGAGCAGACCCCCCTCCATCAGTGCAGACCCCCTCAGCAGACCCCCCTCCATCAGTGCAGACCCCCTCAGAGCAGACCCCCCTCCATCAGTGCAGACCCCCTCAGAGCAAACCCCCCTCCATCAGTGCAGAGCCCCTCAGAGCAGACCCCTCTCCATCAGTGCAGACGCCCTCAGCAGACCCCCCTCCATCAGTGCAGACCCCCCTCAGAGCAGACCCCCCTCAGTGCAGACCCCCTCAGCAGACCCCCCTCCATCAGTGCAGACCCCCTCAGTGCAGACCCCCCTCCATCAGTGCAAACCCCCTATATCAATGAAGACCCCCTCAGAGCAGACCCCCTCCATCAGTGCAGACCCCCCTCCATCAATGCAGACCCCCTCAGTGCAGACCCCCTCAGAGTAGACCCCCCTCCATCAGTGCAGACCCCCTCAGAGCAGACCCTCCTCCATCAGAGCAGACCCCCTCTATCAGTGCAGACCCCCTCAGAGCAGACCCCCCTCCATCAGTGCAGACCCCCTCAGAGCAGACCTCCCCTTAGTGCAGACCCCCTCAATCAGTGCAGACCCCCTCAGAGCAGACCCCCCTCAGTGCAGACCCCCTCAGTGCAGACCCCCCTCCATAGTGCAGACCCCCTCAGTGTAGACCCCCCTCCATCAGTGCAGACCCCCTCTATCAATGCAGACCCCCTCAGAGCAGACCCCCCTCCATCAGTGCAGACCCCCCTCCATCAATGCAGACCCCCCTCAGTGCAGACCCCTTCAGAGTAGACCCCCCTCCATCAGTGCAGAACCCCTCAGAGCAGACGCTCCTCCATCAGAGCAGACCCCCTCTATCAGTGCAGACCCCCTCAAAGCAGACCCCCCCATCAGTGCAGACCCCCTCAGAGCAGACCCCCCTCCATCAGTGCAGACCCCCTCAGAGCAGACCCCCCTCCATCAGTGCAGACCCCCCTCCATAAGTGCAGACCCCCTCAGAGCAGACCCCCCCTTAGTGCAGACCCCATCAGAGCAGACCCCCCTTCATCAGTGCAGACCCACTCAGGGCAGACCCCCCTCCATCAGTGCAGACCCCCTCAGAGCAGACCCCCTCAGAGCAGACCCCCCTCCATCAGTGCAGACCCCCTCAGCAGACCCCCCTCCATCAGTGCAGACCCCCTCAGAGCAGACCCCCCTCCATCAGTGCAGACCCCCTCAGAGCAAACCCCCCTCCATCAGTGCAGAGCCCCTCAGAGCAGACCCCTCTCCATCAGTGCAGACGCCCTCAGCAGACCCCCCTCCATCAGTGCAGACCCCCTCAGAGCAGACCCCCCTCAGTGCAGACCCCCTCAGCAGACCCCCCTCCATCAGTGCAGACCCCCTCAGTGCAGACCCCCCTCCATCAGTGCAAACCCCCTATATCAATGAAGACCCCCTCAGAGCAGACCCCCTCCATCAGTGCAGACCCCCCTCCATCAATGCAGACCCCCTCAGTGCAGACCCCCTCAGAGTAGACCCCCCTCCATCAGTGCAGACCCCCTCAGAGCAGACCCTCCTCCATCAGAGCAGACCCCCTCTATCAGTGCAGACCCCCTCAGAGCAGACCCCCCTCCATCAGTGCAGACCCCCTCAGAGCAGACCCCCCTCCATCAGTGCAGACCCCCTCAGAGCAGACCCCCCTCCATCAGTGCAGACCCCCCTCCATAAGTGCAGACCCCCTCAGAGCAGACCCCCTCCATCAGTGCAGACCCCCTCAGAGCAGACCCCCCTCCATCAGTGCAGACCCCCTCAGGGCAGACCCCCCTCCATCAGTGCAGACCCCCTCAGAGCAGACCCCCTCAGAGCAGACCCCCCTCCATCAGTGCAGACTTCCTCAGCAGACCCCCTCCATCAGTACAGACCCCCTCAGAGCAGACCCCCCTCCATCAGTGCAGATGCCCTCAGCAGACCCCCCTCCATCAGTGCAGACCCCCTCAGAGCAGACCTCCCTCAGTGCAGACCCCCTCAGCAGACCCCCCTCCATCAGTGCAGAACCCCTCAGAGCAGACCCCCCCTTAGTGCAGACCCCCTCAATCAGTGCAGACCCCCTCAGAGCAGACCCCCCTCAGTGCAGACCCCCTCAGCAGAACCCCCTCCATCAGTGCAGACGCCCTCAATGCAGACCCCCTCAGTGCAGACTCCCTCAGCAGACCCCCCTCCATCAGTGCAGACGCCCTCAGCAGACCCCCCTCCATCAGTGCAGACGCCCTCAGCAGACCCCCCTCCATCAGTGCAGACCCTCCCCTCCCATAAGGCCCCCCAGGCCCCAGCAGTGAGCACATCCAGCCACGGCCACCAGCGCTGTGTGTTCAGTGGAAAGGGGAGGGGCCGATCCGTGCGAGAGGAGAAGCCGATTCATTGGCTGCACGGATCGAGCCCCCTTCCCCTCTCTACTGAACACAAGGGGGAGCGATCTAGCGGTGGCGGCGGATACCCTGGGCAAATCCCAATTCGGGACAGCCTCCGATCGGGACGAGGGTCCCAAAATCGGGATTGTCCCAGGAAAATTGGGACTGTTGGCAACTATCGGGACTGTTGGCAACTATGCCATTAGGCCTAACATCAGCCCTCTTGGCCCCCCGATGAACAAAGGAATATCCCAAAATCCGCACGAGGCATGCATTATCTGAAAAGAAATACATCAAAACATAACACATAACACGGAACATAGCCAAACACACAACAGCACATTTAATAGGAATGCCATAAAGGACGCCCCAGGAACCCGTGGACATTAAATCAAGTGAGGACGCACATAAAGTTTAAATCTGTCTGACTCCCACATGCCGATACATTTTACCACCGCGTTATTCAATCCCCACTGGGCAGCCTCAGTGGCCGCCCCGATGCGGAAAGAATGAGAAGAGTAGCTAAGTGCCTCCAGACCGGCAGCAGTGAGACAGCGCAGAAGAACCGACACGAACTGAAAATTGGACAAGGCTGAACCATCCGAATGAGTAAGAAAGGTACCCGTTACCACTGGGAGAAGCTTTAAGTATAGAAAATAGAAAAAAACTGCGCTGTAAACCAAAAGAGTATATGTAAAGCAGCAATCCCCACAAAAAACATCAATTGTAAATAAGCATGAGAAAAACAAGGGGTTGCGCTAATACTGGTAGTGCGTAATATAAAATCTACAGTGAAAGAAGATTTATACAGTGGTCATACATAAAAAATAAATAAATATGAAAATAAAACCAATGTGCAAAACATATGGTGATAGTGAAAAAAACAGTCCCATCCAATGAGGCGTCAGTTAAATGTCATAGTGAGTCTAGATCACCAAAAATAGACAACAAAGGTCCAAGTGACAATGGGTGTAATTCTGTAATAGCGAAGAAGGGTCCACCACCAGAGAATAGAAGGGGTTGCTTCTTACCAGATGGCCATGACCCCCCACCACAGAGGGTCACAGCAAGCAGAAAACTTTAAAAGCCAAAGGATGGGAACTGCCAGCGGTGTCCACCAGAGGTCATCTCAACATCAGCCACACCAACGAACCCATAGCAAAGGTACCATAAAATATAGAAGGGGCTCACATAGTGTAAAACTGATAAAATTTATTGGAATGTATTAAAATAAATGAACACTTACAAACATAATTGGTAAAACAGCCTTAAGTCCGGCTCCGTGGCCACCGGAGCTCGGACAAACCCGTCCTGCTGGAATACAACTCGCTCGGGGGTGACGTCAGCACGTCGTCTGGTTCCGCCCTACGCGTTTCGTGACATCATCACGTCTTCCAGGGGCACAGGCGGCGCGCCGCGACACCTCCCTTAAGTAATAACATGATAGAACCAAGCCTCGCTGTGGATCGCTTCACACCATGGGTCCTCCAAACCACCGCACATACTTCCGGCATTCGGATGCGCTCCACGGTGCGAGCGATCAACAGAGGCCACACAGTCCCAGCAATACACACGGACCAACAAAAAATATAAAATCCTATGCATTAAACATAACCAAATTGAACATTGTGCGAATGAACTCACTGCCCAATATATATATATAGCTAAGCACAGTGTACAGAATAAAATAAGATAAAATAAATAAACAATTCCCACATAGCTTGGCAATGTTAAATCCCTGATTGGAAACAAAAAATCCAGGTTGAGTGGTTAGAGCCGATTGGACCTGAGAACTAATCAGATCTATATGAGACTAGAATGTTCCCTAGATCGACCTCTGGGGAAAAAGTACAACAGAAGAGCCATCACAGCAGACATCCGCCGCTGACAAGCCCCCCTGGGCAGCCTTGGACAGACTGACCAACTCACCCATCCTGAGGGCTTCATAAAAAGCCAAAGCAAAGGCTGCCCGGAATAACAGCCCTTCGAAACCAGACAAACACACCGCAGTCGTCTGCATAAACTCAGGGCCTGCTTCACCAAAAAATCCTTGCTAAAATCTGGGATGCCCCGCAATTTAAACAGGAAGGCCAAACCAGCCAACTTCTGGTTCATAGCAGAAATGGACACAAAGGCAGCGAAACACAGACAAATGAAATAAATCATGAGATGTCTGACCTCAGAACTGACCATCTCAACTTCCGCCCACTGTAGCAGCTCCCAGCACTCCCGCCAGACCTTAGTGTAGTAAGACCACATCGACTCACCCAAGGAGCTTAGAATCAAACCGGAGGCAATTCCAACGCAATCCGCTATAGTCGAAGAGGATAAGGGGTTCCATGTTGCTCCGCGCCCAGTGCCAACTCCCGGAACCTGTCCAACTGAAAGCGAGTGTCAGCCAACGTATTCTCCACTCCTGGAATATGCACAGCGTACAGAAACACATTTTGCTGAAGACAACACAAAACCAGATATTGTAAAAGACGTATTACAGGGGCGGGAGGACCCTGACAGAGAGTTGATAATCTGAACCACACCCAGGTTGCCACAGTGAAGACGAACCTTTTTGTTACAAAACAACTCCCCCCAGAGTGTTATGGCGACCACAACCGGAAAAGTTCCAGAAGCACTAAATTCTTTAGGAAGCCCGCCTCCCCCCACCAGCACTCCGCACTCCACCGACCCCCTAAGAATGCTCCATAGCCATTAGAGCCGGTGGCATCTGTGAAAAGCTCAAGATCCTAGTTGCAGACTGACCCCTCTATTTAAATTGACCGACCATGGAAAGTACCCAAATATTTGTGCCAAACCAGCAAATCGGCCCTATGCTCCCTATTTAGCGGAACAAAATGCCTAGGCAAACTGACCCCAGCAGCTGTGGCAGATAGCCGCCGACAAAAAACTCTGCCCATCGGCATAATAAAGCATGCAAAATTAAGCTTGCCGAGGAGCGACTGTAATGCCCCGTACACACGATAGGATTTTCCGATGGAAAATGTTCTATGGGAGCTTGTTGACGAAAATTCTGACCGTGTGTAGGCTCCATTGGACATTTTCCATCGGAATTTCCGACCCACAAAATTTGAGATCTGGATCTCAAATTTTCCGACAACAAAATCCATTGTCGTAAATTCCCATCGTGTATACATAATTCCGGCGCACGAAGTTCCACGCATGCTCGGAATCAAGTAGAAGAGCCACGCTTGCTATAGAACTTCATTTTTCTCGGCTCGTCGTACGTGTTGTGCGTCACCGCGTTCTTGACATTCAGAATTTTTGTCAAGATTTGTGTGACCATGTGTATGCAAGACAAGTTTGAGCCAACATCCGTCGGAAAAAAAACATGGATTTTGTTTTTGGAAAATCCTATCATGTATACAGGGCATAACTCTCGGAGCTGGATCTTATGTTTGCCAAATGCCAAACACACCTCATCCTTAAGAGCAAGCAACTTGTCATCAGGCAGCCGACACTCCATCGCCTGGGAAACTATCACTATCCCCAGGAACTTGATTGACGACATGGGGCCCTCTGTTTTGTCCGCCAAGAGAGGAATACCAAAACATTCAGCGAGGTGCTGAACCATAGCCAGCAAAATACAACAGAAATTTGAAGAGGGAGGGCCAACACACAGAAAGTCGTCCAAGTAATGAATCACTGAATTGACCCCCATCACGTCCCGAACCACCTATTCGAGGAAAGAGCTAAAGGTCTCAAAAAAAGCACAAGAGATGGAGCAGCCCATAGGCAGGCAGCAATCAACATAAAAGGCGCCCAACCATCTACAATCCAAGGGATGAAAACTGCGCAGGTGGACTGGCAGCAACCGAAAGGCAGACTCGATGTTGGTCTTAGCCATAAGGGCACCCTGACCGTAGTGCCGTACCCAAAAGACTGTGGCATCAAACGAGGTATAAGACACCGCACACGCCTCAGGATCAGTAGCATCGTTAACTGACCCGCCTTTTGGAAATGAAAGACGGTAGTTTAGGCAAAATTTATTAAGCTCCTTCTTTGCAACAATGCGCAAAGGCGAAACCACCAAATTTTCCAAGGTGGGATGAGTAAAAGGGCCGCACATAGTGCCCATTAACACCTCCCTAGCGAGTTTTTCGTAAACCACTTCGGAGTGTAAAAGAGCTGACCTCAAGTTGTCAGCCGCGGGAGGGATTTGAGAAAGGGAGCAAGGGATCAAGAAACCCTCTGCAAAACCTGCCTGCAACAACCGAGCTGCAAGCCGATCTGGATATCCACTTAGAAAGGGGGCCATCCTGTCCACCCTCACTGGGGTCCTGCCTTTTTCCCACAGTATCGCTGGGACAGGCCCTGTCGGCCTTAAAACAGGAATGAGCCCCCCCACAGTGAGAGCATTTGTGTTTGTATTGGCAGCCGGTGCCGAATCTACAAGAACCCTCATTGAACTGCCAACACTGGCCCTGCTGTTTTGCGGCCAGTTGTGTGGGGGCGGTCGGACTCCTGCCCCCCCCCCCGCTGGAAAGAACGAAGTAGAGTGGAGCCAATTGCTAAACGTCTGTGGAATCAGACGGTAACAACGCTTTTCCTCATACTCCTTCTTGGACTCTTCCTGTTTTATCCTATCCAAGTTAAACTTTACAAGAGGCAACAATGTGAAAATCTCCACATAGTCCCCCCCACCAATTTTTTTTCCGCACCTCAGAATCGGCCAAGTGAACCGAGTCCGTATTTTTACTAGCGTCCCGGACATGAGTCCACCGAGGTAGTGGCACCCGTTCCCGGAGAAGCCATACCCCCCAGCATCACTCCAGCCACATGCTCCTGACCAGGCGCAGGCACAGAAACTGCTGGAACCTGGGTCAGCGCCCCCAGCGAGTCTGGAACCCAAACCAATACCGGCGCAGAGCTAGCAGATGAACCTGCATCAAAACGTTGCACCAAGGAAGGCCGCCCGACCAAAACGTCATGGAAGGCTGCGGAATCTCCCCCCCAGCCGTGGGGGAGGAGAGGCCCTGCCCACTGGAGAGGTAGGGATACCTGAACCAACCCCGGAGCCCTGCCCACCCCTAACACCCAACATAGGGGACACAGAAAGCTGTAAAGAAGGGACACCATTAGATATGGACTTATCAGGCTGACCAGGACCAGATCCCACAGCCACTGTTTCGGAATCCACCGTTGACAACCTCAGTGGAGCAACACCATCTTCTGCACTGGACAGCTCCACCTTGGAGCGCGAGGAATCCTGTTGAAATTCTGGACTCAGGACTGGCGAAGTTGCACCGCAGACTGGCGAAGAAGGCCCTGGCAGTTCACTGTCCCTCCTGTACTTCCTGGACTTGCATACCTGGCCATTGCTGTGTGGCTCCTCTTCCCCCCCACTGGTGGGAGGGGCCCTGCTGCTCCGACCTGCTCCCTCGCTCTGTTGATCCTGCCCAGATCTGGGGGTGAGGGAGTCTCCGGCTGCTCTAACCGACTGGCCGTGACCCGCATGGCGAATCCTCCCACGCTGAGCCGCCACTCCCGTCGTGACCCCCACCTGGGAGGTGGCCACATGCTACCGAGTCCTCCGTCTAGCAGAGCTATGTTCCCATCCCGCAGAGCTCCGCCCGTGATGGGGATTCATCCCAGCGCACGCACTGGAGCTAGCCAGAGGAGGCTGAGTCAGCTGGGCTGGAGGGTCCAGGTCTGGGCTCCCTGAGTGGCGCTAAGCTCAGGGGGAAGGTAAAGGGCTAAGACGCTCCGAGAGGCGTGCCTGCCAAGCCTGTCGAGCTGGTGTGTCAGCCAAAGCCATGGCAGATGCTCCCAGCATGGCTGCAATCTGATGCTGCAGCCAATCTGTCCCCATAGAATCCGCCATGGGGTGGAGCTGCTCTTCTAGCTGCCTTGAGTCTAACATGGGAGAACCGTGGAGGAATGTTTCTCCTCCTTGTGTCCTCCCCCGGATGTCTGGCTCCACTTGCCTCCCCACAATCCTACCCTTGCAGTCCCTCCCCCTCGCTGGCTGCCCAATGACATACAGCCCAAGTTCCCTAACAAAAAAATATTAACCCCGACTTGCCCGGCCCCTGTGATCCTTTTCATGCCAGCCCTGCACTATTTTTATTTTTTTTGCTTTGGGCTATACTAGACCTGTTAGTGTTACTTTACTCTCCTGCCCAGCCAGACAAGGCTATGCTGTGTGAGTGATTAGAAATGGAAGCGCCACATCATAATATTCTAGTCCAAACACAAGTTTATTCCAATTTTAAAATGTTTTAAAGCCAATGTGTTTCAAGGGCTGTATAACCGGGCCACTTCATCAGGGCTAACATGTAACATGAGAACTAAATAAATATGGAAACGATCACCCAACATTTAAAAAAGGATAAAAGTGATCACACAAATGTAGCACCCTCTAGTGTGTGCTAGAAGTAATTGTTAGTGTAGGCAAATGTAGCTTGGCTGAGGGCCAGGTTGGGTTGAATATGGGTCAGGGTTTAGTAAATCAGGGGCTGGATGACTCATCCTGACAGCTCTTCTGGTGCCCCCCCCCTGTTTTATGGAACATTGGAGAATGTTCTACAAGTAGAGGGGGGAAGCTAGGAGGGGCTGTCATGCATATTTATGAGGACCTCGACCAATCCCCAATTAAAAGGGGCTGCGAGGGGGCAGGCCACCTCAGAAATAGACATTGGCCATGACAGCAGGGAGGTCGGATGGAAGATGGAGATGGAGTGCTGAGGAGGCTGTGGCCCTTGAGGGTGCCCCCTAGTCGGGGGAGGGGAGGCAGAGCTGTGTAAATCTTAGGACTGGATGGACAGAAATACAAATACTGTGTCAGGTATAACAGATTGAACTGCTTGAATGGGGTTCAAAGATCACAACATGGATACAAAGCGATCGCACAAAGAATTCTCAGGGTTCCAGCATCTCCTCCCCATTTTTCTAGGGATGTGCTGGGTGGCAGAGCTGTGTAAATCTGAGGACTGCATAAACAGAAATATGAATCCTTTGGCAGTTAAAACAGCTTTAGATGTTTGCCTTGGGTTTGGCTTTAACCCCTGACCCTTGGTCCTTACAACAACGTAGCCCCCAAACATTAAATAACACCGGAAGCATCCATGCCAAAAGCACCGGGTCACACTCTTTGCTCCTGGTAGATCTTGGTGCTGAATAAGACTGACCTGCCCATACACCAGCACCCTTGTTTCTACATGAAAGAACCCAGACATAATATTTTAAATACCTAATATCTAGAAAGGAGCCCCCACCTCTGCTTCTCCTCATTAAAAAAAAAATGACCATACCCAAACCGTGAAGTGTTAGCTTGTGACAATGATACGGTACGCTCCCCGCGCACACACTGTTATCTATGGCATTCATTACAGCCTTAACATGTGTCTAATGCTTGTTTAGAAGAACGGGCTGGAGGTAATCTTCATTTATGCATGGTCCATTGGCCCCACAGCTGGAATTGATGAAGGATCACTTCTGGACCTGAAAAGGTTAATTGACGCCCCGCTGTGCCGCCGCAACTGAGAAGGAGGCCGACACGTTTGATGCGAATTGTTATTGGGCTAAATGAGGTTTTCTTTCTATCGCGGCGTGCTCAGAACACGCTAAAAGGGCACCGGTTCACAATCACTTTCTCTGAAATTACCAAATCTGCTCGGGAAGCCTTCATTAGGATATTAAACGCGACTTAATAAGTGAAAGTGATTTGCATCACGGGTAATCGCAGGCATTAATCAAGGCAGCTTCTGGCCCCTATCACAATATGTTTCATGTTCCATTGTAAAGCCTCTCTCTTTTTTTTTCATTTCTGTAGGGCTTCTTAAGAGGCAAACGTTACATTTAGAAAGCCATTTTTAAAATGATTTACTTAGCAAAGATCACTATAAATAACGGTCAACTCACTTTGCAGCTTTGTGCATCAATATAATTAATACTGCGGTCTCGGGCCAAGCACCCGCGGCAGATGTGTGCGTCCATTATCAGACTTAGACTGCACTTACTCTAATATGTGCCCCGGATTCCCAGTAAGTTTTCTCCACCAAATGTCTGCATCGGCTGCATTATATCCAAGTCACGGGTTTAAGGCTGAAATCTGCAATTTGCTTCTTTTTTTTTTCAGCTGTGCATATAATAAATAGAAATCCTAGCCTACACCATGATGGGGTTTTTTTTTTTTTTTTTTTTAGACAATGCAAAAGTGTCAAAGCTGCCGCACTCTAATGATTGTTGTTAAAGTTGAACGCAAAGCAGATCTAAAAAACACAAAATAATGCAGCTCTGTATTCATCCATATATCAATACAACATAATATTCATCAATACATCAATACAATATAGTATGTTGGTATTAGATTATTTATGATTTTGGGTAATGCTAGAGAAAGGGGTGTACTATTTGGATTTTGGAAATTAGATTTACTGTTATTTTTAAATCTGTAATAAATCTATTTTATTTATTTTATGTTGTATTTTAACCACTTCAGCTCCAGAAGGTTTACCCCCTTTCATGGCCATGCCATTTTTTGTGATACATCACTGCATTACTTTAACTGTCAATTACGCGGTCATGCAACGTTGTACCCAAAGAAAATGTTTGTCCTTTTTTTCCCACAAATAGAGCTTTCTTTTGGTGATATTTGTTAACAAAAGTATATTTGTTGGATGTATATAGAGGGGGTTTTGACTAAATATGTGCCAGTTTAAAGTCCTACCATTTACTATTTTGTGCTAAATACTTTGAAGAAATAATTTTTTTTTTTTTTTTGAGTATGTTTTATAGCAGAAAGTAAAAAAAAAAAAAAAATATATATATATATATATATATATATATATATATATATATATATATATATATATATATATATATATATATATATATATATATATATATATATAATTTTTTTTTTTCAAAATAATCTGTTTAAAGCACAAAAAATAAAAAACAGACGTGTTTAAATACCACCATATTTGATCACCTCTGCATTTTTTTATTTTGAAAAAAAAAAAAATATATATATATATATTTTTTTACTTTCTGCTATAAAACATAGCAACAATTAACATAAAAAATGTTAAAAATCTAATTTCTTCATCAATTTAGGTCAATATGTATTCTGCTACATATTTTTGGTAAAAAATCCCAGTAAGCATATATTGATTAGTTTGCGCAAAAGTTATAGCTTGTACAAACTATGGGATATTTTTTATTTTTTTTTTACTAGTAATGGTGGTGATCAGCGACTTATAGCAGGACTGCGATATTGCAGCAGACAAATCGGACACAGGATCGGTACATTCCCCTCTCACAGAATGGCGGTCTGCCTTGTTTACATAGGCAGATTGCTGTTCTGCCTGTCTCCCCAACAATCGGCGGGTCCTGGCAGACATTGAGTCCGCTGGACCCACTGATTGGCTCCCGCTGTGTCCAATCAGAGCGGGTCGCCTGTGGAGTGCGCTTGCGCTCCAGACCGGGAAGTGTCAGATCATGTACTAGGTACATGATCTGGCACAGAGCGGCCGCCCTGCCTCAGTATATGTGCATGGGGCAGTCTGCAAGCGGTCATAGTATGGACGGTATATTAGAGTACAGTGGTACCTCGGATTACGAGCATAATTTATTCCAGAAGAATGCTTATAATACAAAACACTCGTATATCAAAGTGAGTTTCCCCATAGGAGTCAATGGAAACTCAGATAATTCGTTCCACAATGACTGCTATTGTATGCAGTACGGCATGTGGTCAGAGGTAAGGGGTGCCAGGGACACTCGGAAACATTCGGAGCCGTTCGGCCGCTCGGATGCACTCGGAGAGGTTCAGGGACACTCGGGAACGGAGTGTTTCCCAGTGTTTCCCAGTGTCTCCGCCCCCCCCCCACCTCTGGCCAAATGCGGTACTGCACATGCCATTGAATCCTACTCGTCTTGCGTGACAACGCTCGCAAACCAAGTTAGGATTTAAAAAAATAATAGCTCGTATTACGGAAACTCTCGTAGACCGTGTTACTCGCAATCCGAGGTATTAAAAACTAGAAAACTTTTGGGTCCCACTTAGGTGTTCCCTGCTTACATAGGGGGGCAGCAGTTTTTTAACAGCCAGAAGCGCGGATCCATTGATAAACAATTTAATCCGAGGTATTACTGTATCATTTTATTTAGTTTTATTTGGTACTATTTGCTGTTATTGGTATTGTATTGTGTTATTGTGTCTTGCTCCGTTTGTCATTGTGATCCTGTATTGTCTTCGTTGAATGTAATTGTATTTAATCATTTCCCTTTGGGATTAAAAAATGATTCTGAATCTAAATACATCATTAACCCTTTTTGCTGCCAGAGCCGTTTTTTGTTCAAATGTTAGGCTTGAAGATTACACAAAACCCCCAAACATTATGTTTTTCCTGAAAGCAAACGCCCTAGAGAATAAAATAGTGGTAGTTCCAGTGTTGTGAAGGAGGTCTTGTGTTAAGATTATTGCTCTCACTCGGGTGTGCGCCAATAAAAGATACATTTGCTTTTTCTGCAATACTAACTGTAATTTTGGAGCTGTCCCTCACCATACTCTTTACCACCACTAGATATTGCCAGTCTTTCAAGTTGAATTCTGCATAGGATCATTCAACCTACTTTCCCTTAGGACTGCCCCACAGCCTATGATTGGACAGTAAAAAGAGAAGCAGCACAGTAATAAGTTAATGTCTCTGTCACTCTGCTCCCTCCGCCTATCAGCATGTTCCTTGTCAGTACATGAATTGGTTGGCTCCATATGCTGCTTGTTCCTCTCCTCAGCTCTAGGGGTTGGGGGGTATTTTGGCATCTTATTGTTTTTAATGCCTCTTTTGGCCCTTGTCAACAGCACTGGAGCCTGGAAAACCCACCACTGGGGCTCATTCAGAGACACATAGTAATAAACCTTTCAGTGGTTTAAAGGACTGCTGTGTCTTTGATAAAGTGAGTGGGCGGGTTGCGGGCAGCAGCTCTCCTTTCAGCCAATCAGGTGGTGAGCTTCAAGACCCGCTTTCTGATTGGCTGGGAGGATGAGTGGTGGAGATGAGTGTCACACAACTGAGCACTGCACCCCATGAAGCCTATTAGAACCTCTGGCTCTATTCACGTGCTTCAGAAAAACACCCCCGCCATTGGAATCCATGAGTCCAGCACCCTGTATGTAGATTAGGGGGGCCGGACACATGGATGGGTGGGCAGTGCCCATGTGCCCATAATGGACGGGCCTATGCTGGGGGCCACAGTTGAAGAGGACCTGATGGGAATGGTTTGAGAAGCAAGATTGTGCAGCCCTAGTCATTCCTATTGGGAGGCATGCCCATGCAGGGCCGGTGCTACCACTAGCCAAACTAGGCAGCCGCCTAGGGCACACTGCTGCCTAGGGCGCCTGGCCACTGGTGTTCCTTCTCTCTTCTCTCTGCAGCAAGCAACTAAGTCTCAGCATAAGCAGGCAGCCACTGCTCCGTTCGCACATAGTCTCAGAGGCACAGCAGCAGCAGAGGACTGTGTCTGTGTCCCGACTCCCGCATGAATGGAAGCAAGCATTCATTGATGGGCACTGGTGAGGCTGAATTTGATGGGTGCTTTATTAAAAAGGTGGGGTATACATGAGCATGGCAAATGGGTTGGAGTCAGGAGTGGAGCCAAAGGGGGTGGCAGCGAAATGAGGTTTTGCCTAGGGTGTCAAAAATCTTTGCACCAGCCCTGTGCCCATGGTGGCCTCAAGCCATACCTCCCAACATTTTGAGATAGGAATGAGGGACACTTACTAACAAACGTATGTAGGCATAGGACACGCCCCTGCCACACCCCCTTAAAGGAGAATAAACCAAAAAAAAAAGGTTAATTAAATCCACAAGTGTTTTTTTTTACCACGACTATTCCTTTATATTGGTTTTTAAAGTGTATAAATGCAGCAATTTAGAAATTGGATGAAAGGTTTAGTACTGGGAAACACTTTTTGAAAGATAAAAAGTCCTTTTTTATATACAGCTATATGGATCAGACCAAAATGAGGGCCAAATGAGGAGGAAAGAGGGACAGAGGGACATTGCTCCAAATCAGGGACAGTTGGGAGCTATGCCTCAAGCCGTCCAGCAGGGTACGGCTTTCCCTATGGAAATGAATGAGGCCACACAGCTAAAGACGACCTGATGGGAGTGGTTTGAGAAGCAAGGATGTGCGGTGGCCAGGGGGGATGCACGGTGAATATCGTTGGACTTAAAATGAAGATGAGTAGAAGACCGGGTGGGTGAGCTGCATTTATTAAAATTACAACTTTTACTAAAGGTACAGTTGGATTTTAACTTTTAAACATCTACAAGAACAAAATATCAGTTTTCAGTGGACGTTTAACTCTTTTCTCAACCAGGGTTCCTCCCGAGGTTGCTAGGTGTTCCTCTGTAGGCAGCTTTCTGCAGAGCATTCCATTCAGCACAGTACAGGTGTCCTATTGCAGCAGATCTGGTAAATGGCAGCAGTGAATATAATATACAGACGGATTTTTCTACATACGCTTCACACTTATGCTAAATTCTTTGTGTGATTTGGCAGGCAACAGCATGCGAAGAGGAACTAGTATGACAAATCTCCCCTGAATATTTCATAAAACTTCCTGAACTGTAAAGGAAAGCATGAATGAACTTTTAACCAGCTGTGTGTAAAGAGGTTTTATGTGGTACAACCAATGTTCTGACATTAACCCCTTTCTATAAATTAACTTCTCAAATCACAGTCCACTGCATTTTTTACAGGGGTTAATAAAGATGTTTTTACTGTGCAGCTGGAGTTGGCCTTTAATTTGCAAAAAACTTATCCTAGATCTGTAAATGCACAAAAACATAGTCAGGAAACTAGAGTTTTCAGAAGGAGCCCAGCAACACGGCATCCCCTATTTCTTTCATGACTGATGTTCTTTAACTGCAGTGGAGAAATGTGAGCTGACAAACTCAGTTGCACTATTTGGCAGAGGCACTGGAGTCAAAAGACTGGCTGAACAGAATTAAAAATAATTAAGACAGATGTATTTTGACTGCATATTTAACCGCTTCAGCCCCGAAAGGGTTTACCCCCTTCCTGACCAGAGCACTTTTTGCGATTCGGCACTGCGTCGCTTTAACTGACAATTGCGCTGTCGTGAGACGTTGCACTCAAACAAAATTTATGTCCTTTTTTCCCCACAAATAAAAGCTTTCTTTTGGTGGTATTTGATCACCTCTGCGGTTTTTATATTTTGTGCAATTTTTTTTCTCAGCTTAGGACAATATGTATTCTTCTACATATTTTTGGTAAAAAAAAATCGCAATAAGCGTATTTTTCTAAAAGATTATTTGTTTCCCCAGTGGGGCTTTAAAGCAACAATGTACAACATTACGAAAATCATCGATACTTAATATTGTGAAGACAGTTTATTGACAGAGTGTCCAATAAAATCATATGCTTAAATGCAGTATGTACATATAGGGTCTGATCCAATGATAAGTTCATATTCCATAAAACGGTAAAAATACATTAGCACATCATTACATTACATGGTGTTGTGAAATACAGAAGCCCCGACGCGTTTCGACCTAAATGCGGTCTCTTCAGGGGGCACATTGAATCTATAAAATAGTACAAATATTCAAAATTATAAAGATTTTTTGGAAAAATGTCACATTAAATAAATAAATCATGATGGTGAGTTTTACCGTTAGGGATGAAGTAGATGTTTCTAATTGTGATAGTAGGAGCCATTGAGGACTCCGAGTGGTGCGCAGGCCGTCCCCACCTCCCCAGATGGGGGGGAGCCAGCCCCAAGGGGCTTACAAGGAACCACACTAATACACACCCCCCGGGGGGCAAAGGAGTGCACACCTGCAACAAACACCCATAGATAGCCATGAATGAAGTAGTAAACTAGTATTTAAGTCATCATTGTAAATATTTATTTCTGGTTATATGTTGAGACTGAAAATGTGTACATATTATAAGATGTTTCATTGCAGGAACTGATAGTACAGCTTCTATGAATGGAGGAGGGGGAAGGAAGAGTGGGCATAGCCAGCACCTCTAACAAGTGCCTGTGACAGATCCAGTGGCTTGTATGAACCCCTGCAGCTGCCACTACTACACTTGATAAAGGAGCGCGCATGCCCAGTGGGAACTTCGCGCATGCTCTGAAACACGTTGTGGTTCTCTTCCCTCTCTTCCCTCCGGTGACGTCACACGCCCTCGTCTTTGATTACGGGACTTCCATCCAGCGCAGCGGTCTGCTTTCTCCTGTGGGGGATCGAGGCCACCTCTTCTGCTTATCACTGCCGTATCTACACCATGGACGTTGGGACAGACACTGGAGCCGTCCCCCGGTTGTAGCCAGTTTTCTCCTTACTAAGCTGTAAGTGTGGATAACCTGTTGTTGTCAGAAATAAATACCTGCACTCAGAGGCGCTTTTCTCTCTTTTCTTCTCTGGAGGTCACCATTAGTCCTCTAGGGGTCAATCGCTACTCAAAAACCAAAAACCTATTCTACACCACTAAAAAGACTACAACCGATTTAAAAAATGGTACCAAAAAAACAATAGATTCATCCAATCATAGAAATTTTTGACAGTCATGTAATCTTTAACCACATGACCTCCGGAAGATTTACCCCCTTTCATAACCAGGCCATTCCTTGCAATACAACACTGCGTTACTGACAATTGCACGGTCATTTAATACTGTACCCAAATAAAATTTATATAATTTTTTCCCATAAATAGAGCTTTGCTTTGATGGTATTTGATCACTACTGTTCTTTTTATTTTTTGCGCTATAAACAAAAAAAAGACCAGCACTTTTGAAAAAACATTTTTTTTTGCTTTCTGCTATAAAACATATACAATAAAAAAATGTTAAGAATCAAATTTCTTCATAAATTTAGGCCAATATGTATTCTGCGACATATTTTTGGTAAAAAAATCCCAATAAGCGTATATTGATTGGTTTGCGCAAAAGTTATTGTGTGTACAGACTATGGTATATATATTGGAATTTGTATTTATTTCATTATCTTACACTAGTAATGGCGGTGATCAGCGACTTATAGGGAGGGCTGCGATATTGCAGTAACTGACACTTTGTGGGAACCAGTAACACTAATACAGTGATCAGTTTTAAAAACATGCACATGTACTGACACTGGCTGGGAAAGGGTTAAACATCTAGGGCGATCAAAGGGTTAACTGTGTGCCTAACCTGTGTTTTACTGTACTATGTGTGCTGCTTTTACTCTGGGAAGCCAGCGCCGTCTTTACCCTGGCCGGTTCTTCAATGGTTTTCAGGTCCCCGGCCCCGGCATATTTACTTTGGGAACCCAGCTGTGTTATTTAGGCGATCCAAGTGGAAGTGGGAGCAGGTACCTATCAAAACTAGGTACCCCCCCAAAAAATGGCCAAAAGTGGGAGGGGAAGAGGTGAAAAAGCGGAATTTCCCCTTTGGCGCGAAGTTCTGCTTTAAAGCTCTATGGCTTCTTTTAGTTACATTTTGTAATCCGTTGTAGTCCTTTTAGTGGTGTGTATTGGGTTTTTGGTTTTTGGCTCTTCAATGCTGTGCACTGGATGATCCGTATTACCAGACTGACTTTTTTCATAAGTTGCTAACTTTCTTCACTGAGATGGAGACACCTATGACCATGAAACGATTCTCATATTTCCATAAGTTTTTTTTTTGAAGAATTGGATGTTGCTCCAAAAAATGAATCAGACCAGAACCAGCATATGCAGTTTATTCTAATATACTTTTGCATAAGGACAGAAAAATGATTGGACTTTTCATACAAAGTATAATAAAATGATTATTCGGTGCTTTTATTCATCTGTCCATTAGAGCTTTTTTAAAATTAAAAAATAAATAATAAATAAACAATCTTTATGAGATATCTGACATGTTTAATGGATCATACCATTAATTCCCCCTCCTTTTAATGGTATGTTTTTCTGAAACCTATTGCTAGATATTAAACAAAATTTGTAAGCTGAGTTCCTTCTCACTGTGAACATATTTTATTGCCTCTATAACTTTTTATGTAGACAACTCAAGAACAATTCCCCTAAAAGGAGTATTTTTTTTGTAATACCTCTTATATTCAACCGCTTCATGAATGATATCCATTATTAATTAAGCTAATCACATGTTTAATTCATCGTTTTTAGCAGCCCCTAACGAGCCTTGTAAATCACAGTTTCTCTAATATTCCAAACGTTCCTTTTTTCACACTAAATAAAGTTTCCTGACCTTTGGAGGAAACACTTGCTCCCGGCTATGTGTATTAAATCCCCTTCTTCTTCGGCTGAGTTAAGATTCTTCTCTTATGAAGAAGGCACCACGGTGATTTTGTCACTGTCATGAAAGCTTACAAATTCTTTTGAGGTTCAGCGACTCAGCTATTCCACTCTTACCACCAAAACTTTGAAATTCAAAAAGTAAAAAAAATAATGTAAGTTTTTGAAGGACATGTGTTGCTCTAGGTGATCCTCTTAATTAAAGTGATTGCCTGCCAGGAGATGATACTTTTTTTTTCATACAAGGGAAAAAAAAAAAGTTTTTATGAATTTATTAGAACCCTGAAGGTAACTTTGTATGCATAAGGCAGCTTTATATGCCACTTATGCAATTTTTGTTTCTGATCTGCTAAAACCTACTTCGACGCTCCCTGAGCATGCCACAGCACTGTTAGCGATTGTATGTGTTTATATTAATTGCGCTCTATGGCAAAACATACTAATGAAGTGAATACTGAGTTATCAATTTTTTTTTTTTAAGGAAGAAATGCCATAAATTCGCACAGACAAAAGCCAAAATGCATTTACCGGTAGCAGGCAAAATATGTCCTATATTAAGAAGAATTGCATAAGATCAATGCTGATTGGTAGCTTTGGTTTAATGCACATCGTTATTTTCCTTTACAATGTTTTACTTAATGGGCTTGTACATGTGTATAAAATGTTCACAAAATAGATCATATTTATACTGTACAAACCTTAATTTACACAAAAAAAAAAACAATCTTGTGCGCTTGAGAGAAGTGCACTGGAAAAAGTAAATCAAACATCTGCGGCTAATCCAATATTTGCACCAGCTTTGCTGCCCTCTACGGGCCAGGGAAACCCGTGAGAAATACTGCAAAAACATGGAACAGAGAGCACACCAACCTAGCGCATTACCTTTATGATTGCTTTATTAGTGTTAAAAGAACAGATGTATACTTACAAGTAACATCAGCGATAAGTCAAAGTTCACAATGTGCTTGAAACAACTTGGTCATCTAGATAAGTCCCAAGCTCTAGAAGACGTTCCAAAAGGCTGATGCGTTTCGAAGGGAGATCAAGGCTTTGAGGAAGAGGGGATCTCCCCTTGAAGAGCATCAGCTTTTGAAAAGTCTTCTCGCACTTGTCTAGATGACCAGGCCATTTTAAACACATTGTGGCCTTTGATGTGCCTTATTGCTGATGTTATTTGTGAGCATACATCTGTTCTTTTAACAGTAATAAAGCTATCACAAAGATAATGCGCTAGATTGATGCACCCTCTGTTCCTTGTTTTTGCAAACATCAATTTAGGCCTGAAGATTAGTTACAAACCCCCAAAATATTATACATTTTCTGAAAGCAGAAACCCTGGGAAATTCGATCGTGGTAGTTCCATTTGTTTATGTCACACGATATTAGCACAATAGTTTATCAAGCACAACTTTTCAATATAAAATAAACAAAAGTCAATTTTAGGGCACACAAACACAATATATATATTACCAAATTTTTGGTGATGCGCAAAGTAAATAGATACTGAACATGTCAAGATAAAAATTGTGTGCTCCCATGAAATGGTGACAAACTACTGTACCCTTAATTTTTCATAGGTGATGCTTTAAAAGCAGCTACAGGTCATCAGTTTATAACTAATCGTGAATAATGGGCCTAGAGTTATTGCTCTCACTCCAATGTGAATGGGTTCCTCAAGATGATCGGGTGGCTGTAGAGCTAACTAATAATTTTCATCTGAAAGCCAACAGTGGCTTGTGACATATACATACAATCCATGCTGCTGTGAACTCATCAGATCTGGAGTGATCTTTGGAGATGCCACTACTGTGCTGCTCACTGTTCTCCTTGTTGCATTGGAAGTTATACTTAAGGACCTGCAGTACAAGGATCTACCTGCTTCTGTTTCATTTATTCTGTGGATCTGTGCTTTCTACACCCCTCCTGCTGATGCTTCTTGAGAATTTCCTCAACCATCATCAGATGACCAGTGATCAGAGGGGCAGCTTTAACATGAGGAAGCAAATCCCTGCTTCTCTTCCAATATGGCTTCCTTCACAAAGAGACACAGTGCCAGACAAGGTTTAATAAGTCAGTAATGGGACAAGATCAGCTGCAAGGAGACCACAGACAATACTGGTTACTAGACCTTTGCCCTCTCCATGGCCATTCTTCCTCCTGACCATGTCATAACTGATCCATTCAAAACACAACTGCTGCAAGTTTTCTGTGTTCAGAGGCTGCTTGAGGTGTGTTGACAGCCAGGATGGTGCAGCAAGGAAAGTGGACATAACAGTCAAGCAACTAGCATTTCCAAAAGGACATACCAGCAGTGGCACTAAATGGCCTGTTTTTCATAAGCATTGGTCAGAATTAGGATCACTATTTGCTTTTACCGTGTAGTATATGGCAAGACTTTATTATATATAAATGTGCAGCGCTAAATAAGAACGGTCATAATGGATAGGACCATATACAAATAATTACTGTTAAGCATTCTAAGCATGTCTAAACCTCAATGAGTATATACATTAAAGTCCACACTGATAGTGAATAAGTGAAAATAATTCACAAATAAGAGACTAAGGTGTGATGTTGATCCAGGTAGATGAATATCAACTTCCAGACAGCAATAGGAAAACAAATGTGAAGAGAAGATAATGGGAGAAGCCACCAACATAAGAGGGGCTTACCATAGCTAATGGACTCAGCAAGGCATACGCCTAATGAGTCCTCAAGACTTGTGGTGACAATGTACCAATACACAGGGACATCCACGTCTGGGGATATTGTCACAGGAAGACATGTCATGGGCTCAGATGTTGTAACCATAAGTGAAATAAAAATTCCAAATAATGTGAATCTGCATAATAAGGAAATGTATTTAAAATTTGAGAAACACTCACATTTGAGTAGATAAAATAAGCGCTTGTAAGAAGACTGAAAGTTTAACGTATTGGCATCAGCAGACTCATCTCGGTGCGTTTCGTCTAAGGAAACATCATCTAGGGTGTAGACATGCTGTGGCCATTGTGTTTATATAGGCCTAGAATCCTAATAACAAGATACAAACCTGTGGGTAATTGGTCATGCAAAAATGCAATCACTTCCTGGTTCTCAAAATGGCGGGGGCGCGTGCCACTCATGCCTTGCTATGAATAGCGAATCAACGTAAATACAGACAAGGTCACCTGACCATCGTCCTATAGACTTTCGATGCGTGTACCAAGCCTCAATATCAAACCTGTAGGTGATTGGTTATGAGAAAATGCAGTCACTTCCTGGTTTGGAACATAGCAGCAACACGTGCGATTCATACCTCGCTATGGATAGCGAATCGGCATACAGACTAAAGAGGTCATCAGGGTTTCGACTTATAGGTGTGTAGTGCACGCACTAAGCCTCACTATCAGACGCCCGTGGTCTTCCTGATCCCTCAGCGGCGATGGTAGTTGGTCCACCCACACTGAGTCACGAGTGTAGGACCGCACATCGTAGAATCCGTAATCCTGAAGACACGGACATCTGAAACAGCTAGAAGAGCCCGTAACCACACATCATTGGCTGAATGTCGCTCTGATTTGTATAATAAAAATGTCATAGGACAATACCTAAAAGCTACATTATAATAGCGTTAGTATTGTACCAAATGTGTATGGAAGGTGAAAAAGAAACGATTTAGATGATATATTGCAAAAGTATGTTAAATGCCCCACAGGGTTGAATCTTAACTGGGGTGATAATCCACTGCAATTGTAAACTTAAAAATATACATTCACTTGAATCTAAAACGATTAACATGTAGAGTTGCATGGAAGTGAAAAAGAAAAAAGTTTACATAAAAAATATGCAAAAAAGTAATAAATTAAAATCAGAACCCAGATGATCCCAACGGAGTAATAATGAATATATATATATATATATATATATATACTGAAAAATAAAAGGGTTACAATTATGCCTTATTGAGAAAAGATATTGTCAATAGTGTCTAGGTACAGTATGTTTAATACTGCCCTTAATTTTAGCTATGTGTTCATTAACGCTTGTTGTAAAGGACCTAATGGTGCAGCCCACACATTGTTTCCCACAAGGGCAAGTAAGTAGGTATACAACATTCTTAGTGGCACAAATGCAAAAATGTTTAATAGGATACACTTGATTAGTGGTTGTTGACCTAAACTCTTTGGTCTTACATTTTCTACGTGTGTTATATTGACAGATGCCACATTTTTTACATCGATAGTAACCCCTACCATTTTGCCAAATAAGGAGGGTCTGACCGGTGGGGTGATGATATTGGGGACAATTTTTCTCTCAAGTAATTCCATAATGTAGCTGCCCTGGGACTGGGTAATGGAGGGATCCTGGTTTAAGAAATATCGGGCAGCATCGGTCGTGGCCATGATGTAGTCTCCCTGTATATTCACAGTTTCAAGCTATTTAATGGTGTCCCTAGTATCCTTAAGATATGAGGGAGTTTTCCTCATCAACGGCTGAAAAAAAAAATCTATATAATGACCAATACGTAAGGTTTCGGAGTCTATGCCACTCACGATTGGGCGTCCCAGGGGGTGTAAAGAGTCCTTATGGATTTTCGGTAAATAGTACATGGTTGGGATTCTGGGTGCAATGGGTACTAAAAATGTATTTTCTTTTTTATTTAAAATATATTCGTTATAACCTTTACTAATAAGATCCACTAATTTGTTTTTATATTTAGAGGTGGGATTGGTTGGTAATTCCTTATAGGTATCTCGATCGCTTAAAATTCTATATATTTTTCGTAGTCTACCTTGTCTAACACAACTATACCACCCCCTTTATCAGCGGGGGCGGATGACAGGGACACATAGAGATTTAAGACCAGCATTTGGTAATGAATGGTTGTAAATTTTTTGGGGCAGTAATTTAGCAAGATCCTTAAGGACTAAATCCCTAAAGATGTTGATGGCGGGGGCCATCTGAGCAGGGGGATTAAAAAGAGAGGGATTGGATAATCCCGAATGTTCTGTCCCAGAGATGGCAGCCCTTGGTGGGTTGCAATAGGGATTTGAGATCAAATATCTTTGGATGTTAATTTTTCTAATACACTTATGTACATCTATAAATGTGTTGAATTTATCAATTTTTTTTGGAGGGGCAAATTTAAGGCCTTTATCCAAGATTTGTAGTTCCTGAGTTTTAGATCGTGCCACAGATCATGGCTACGGTCTGTTCCATGCAGCCAATTTTTGAGACTGCGTAGGAACTGCACCGATATTGAGACCTTTAAATCACATAATCAAATACTCTAAAAGTGGATAGATGTTCCTTGTTGGTAGAGAAACCCCATCATAACGAATCTTTCAAATGGTCAATGTTGACAACGTACTCTGTGCAACATAAGCAAGTAAAGTCTATACTTAACAAACATTAGAATGTGCTGAAAAGCGATCGGGTTTTGGGCTCCTTGCTGCCAGATCAAGCTAAAGTTGTATATAGGGGAGCTCCCTTTTTACAGAGCAAAATTGCCCCCAATATCATCAACCCACCGGTCAGACCCACCTTTTTTGGCAACATGGTAGGTTACTATCCATGTAAAAAATGTGGCGTCTGTCAATATAACATACGTGGCAGATGTCAGACCAAAGAGTTTAGGTCAACAATCACTAATCAAGTGTATCCTATTAAACATTTTTGCACTTGTGCCACTAAGAATGTCGTATACCTATTTACTTGCCCTTGTGGCAAAAAATATGTGGGCCGTACCATCAGGTCCTTTACGACAAGGGTTAATGAAAACATAGCTAAAATTAAGAAGGGCAGTATTAAACATTCTGTACCTAGACACTATCGACATTATCATAATAGATTCATGTGAATGTATATTTTTAAGTTTACAATTGCAGTGGATTATCACCCCAGTTAAGATTCAACCCTGTGTGACATTTAAAATACTTTTGCAATATATCATCTAAATCATTTTTTTTTCTCCTTCCATACACATTTGGTACAATACTAATGCTACTATAATGTAGCTTTTAGGTATTCTCCTATGACATTTTTATTATACAAATCAGAGCGACATTCAGCGAGGCGTTGCCTGCAGACGCCCGTGTCTTCGGGATTACTGATTCGGCGGTGTTCGGTCCTACACTCGTGACTCAGTGTGGTTGGACCAATTACCATCGCCGCTGAGGGATCAGGAGGACGTCAGACGTCTGATAGTGAGGCTTGGTGCGCGCACTACACACCTATAAGTCATTAGCCTGATGACCTCTTTAGTCTGTATGCCGATTCGCTATCCATAGCGAGGCATGAATCGCACTTGTTGCCGCTATGTTCCAAACCAGGAAGTGACTGCATTTTCTCATGACCAATTACCTACAGGTTTGATATTGAGGCTTGGTACACACATCGTAAGTCTATAGGACGATGGTCAGATTACCTTGTCTATATTTACATTGATTCGCTATTCATAGCCAAACATGAGTGGCACACGTCGCTGCCATTTTCAGAACCAGGAAGTGATTGCATTTTTGCATGACCAATTACCCACAGGTTTGTATCTTGTTATTGGGGTTCTAGGCCTATATAAACGCGATGGCCACAGCATGTCTACACCCCAGATGATGTCTCCTTAGACGAATCATGTTGGAACGAGCCTGCTGATACCATTGCGTTAAACTTTCAGTCTTCTTACAAGCGCTTTTTTATCTACTCAAATGTGAGTGTTCCTCAAATTTTATATAAATTTCCTTGTTATGCGGATTCACACTATGTGGAATTTTTATTTCATTTATGGTTACAACATCTGAGCCCATGAAAAGGATTTAAAGTGGTGCTCCACCCAAAAAAAAAAAATGCATGAATGTGCCTAAAAAAACAAAACAAAAAAAAAACATTTTTTTAAAGTCACCTCTAAATGGCTGTTGCTAGGGGGTCCCTCGTAGTCTGTCCCCTTCAGTGCCTGGGCTGGTGACATCACTTCCCCTCGGCGCAGGAAGGGCTCAGCTCTGCCCCCTCCCTCTTGTCAATCATCTGGGACACATTACAGGTCTCAGATGACTGAGCGGCCAATCACGGCGCGCTTCGTCGCTCGCGCATGTGCAGTGGGTGCCAGGCTGTGAAGCCACAGCCGAGCGCCCGCAGTTACAATCCCGGCGCCGCCGAGCAGAGGGGGAGACGAGCAGGGCTTCTATCCCCCGCATCACTGGACCCTGGGACAGGTAAGTGTCCGATTATTAAAAGTCAGCAGCTGCAGTATTTGTAGCTGCTGACTTTTAATTTTTTTTTTTTAATGGGAACTCCTCTTTAATCTGCCTGCCTCTGAGTGTTCCTCTTGGTTGTAAGTTCCCTGAAGGACAGAGTGAACATCATCTTCCTGTGACAACATCATTAGACATATTGTCTAAAATGTCTTTGTATTCTGTAGCATTCATTACCAGTACCCTTCACTGGAAACTCCTGTATGGGTATCCACATAATTTTGGTTATATTACAGTTTATATACTGGATTATATATAGATTTTCATATATTGCCACTATGCTGATTGCACTTTCTTACATACAGACAGCCACTAGAGGGAGCTCTTTTATAACTGTATGTATGAAATATATTTATGAAAATATGGAAAAGTATATAAAACATTAAAAATATGTAAGTTACTTTCAAGTAAACACCACAAGAAAAAAATAATATAAACATTCAATGAACATATACGATAGCTTCCAAACTAAACCGTGAATGTGACAGTGAGACTCTTACAAATACATCATTTAAACCTCTCTTACAACGGAAACAGCCAATTTCAAGACTTCTGCCGAAATTCTTTTTTCATTCAACATATTTTCATTTATTAGTCACGTATTTGTCGGGCAAAAGACAATAAAGGAATCTTGACACATCACCTTCACTTCCTCTTTGAACGATGAAATCCCTGGAACTTTGTTCTCATGAAGCAGGTATCTCCCTGGAACAGGAAAAACAAGCCTCGTCTTTACTGCTGAAAATATTCCCCTGACTCTTCGCAAAAAGAAAAAAAAAAAGAAAAGATTTTCGTGCCTTGACACAAATTTGGCAGAGCCCAAAAGCAGCACAGCAGGTGAGAAAAAAAAAAGTGTAAAAATAGATTTCCATTTATTTCGACTAAACTGCAAGTCACAGAGCCATTAAATCTGATTAAAGCAATGCCGCCATCATTTCCAGACATTTTACATTTTTTTCCACATACAAAAGATGTTAAAGAGTCATTCCAGGCACCAAGCATCATTCTGTAAATTGCTGCAAACATTAGAAAGTCCACTCATTTTACCTCCAGGCAGTTGTGGTGACATCATCACTGTGCTGTATCGCCTGTGCAGGGAGCAGAGCTGTGGGAGGGGCCCAGAAGGACCACCCATAATGGGCTGCAGGAGGGGGTGGAGACAAGACCAGTCACCCTGCACAAGGAGAGAGAGCAACAGTGACTGGTCTTTATTACAGGAAGCTCCTGCACAGAGAGAAAGTCTCACACTGGATCACTGCACAGATCTGGAAGAAATACACAAAGCACATCCAGTAAGAATATTTATGCCTCTTGTATATAGACAATATTTGCTTATGTCAGAGTTCATCTTTACATACATTTTTTTTTAAATAGAAGCAGTGTAAGGATCTGAATATATGACCAGGTAATGATATTTGCTACTTTCTGTCATGAAACATATCCAATAAAATCAAATATCATTACAAACTTAGGCCAAAAAGTATTCTGCTGCATGTCTTTGATTAAAAAATCCCAATAAGTGTATATTGATTGGTTTGTGTGAAAGTCTACAAATTATGGTATACAGTATACATAAGAAAATGCCTTAATGGGATGCCATTAAAGTTCATGTGCGTGTAAAGGCAGGCGTCCCAATACTTTTGGTAATATAGTGTATATTTGAAAATTGATAAATCCCGATGTACTGACAGGCTATCACATTTCTTGAGGCCCTAAAATGCCAGGACAGTACACATACACCCCAAATTACCTTTTTTGGAAGGTAGACAGTCAGGCATTTAGTAAGATGCATGGTGAGCTTTTTGAAGTTGTAATTTTCTTAAAATGAAGAAATTGAATAAAATGTATTTTTGTTCACATTTTTATTTTTTATTTTTTGCATACTGTCACCAGCACAGTACAGTGTCATCATATGACTGATGTGGCGGTGATCAGGGACACTGACTGGTGACCGTATGTTTAAAAAGAAAAAAAAAATTTTTCATTCATTTGTTTCCTTTTTTTAAAAATTATTAACACTTTTTTCCTTTTTACTATTTTTTTGTATATTTTTTTTATAACGGACTGAGGTCTCTGATTTTAACCACTTCAGCCCCGGAAGATTTTACCTGGCCAGAGCACTTTTTGCGATTCGGCACTGTGCCGCTTTAACTGACAATTGCGCGCTCGTGCTACATTGCACCCAAACAAAATTGACATCCTTTTTTTCTCACAAATAGAACTTTCTTTTGGTGGTATTTGATCACCTCTGCAATTTTTATTCTTTGCGCTATAAACAGAAAAAAAGAGTGACAATTTTGAAAAAAAAGCAGAGAAAATTGAGTACTGTCCGTGATACTTTTTTTATTTGCACTAACATATAATTTTTCAGGACAAGCTTTCGGGGTATGTCCCCTTCTTCAAGGTCCAAACAGTACTGATTCACACATTTTTTAGCAGAATGTTAAAAAAAAAAATCTCTAAGGGAAAGGAGAAAAAAGAAAAGAAAAACAAACACATACAAATCAATGGTAATAAAGATAGCAGCAGAGTTAGTGAGATAAGACAGAGGGAGAGCTATAGACTGGAGGGGGGAGGATGCTAGTCACAGAGGCGGTCGAAAAACTTTAGTATAATGGGTAATGTAACCAATATCTAAATGTAGGCCATTATTTTTTGTATCAAAAAGAAATATCATTCTTAGTTAAAAAAAAAGCAATATTTTTTACTTTTTGCTATAATAAATATCCCCCAAAAATATCTAAAAAAACAAATGTTTTCCTCAGTTTAGGCCAGTATGTAAACTTCTACATATTTTTGGTAAAAAAAATCGCAATAAGCGTATATTGATTGGTTTGCGCACAAGTTATAGCGTCTACAATAAAGGGGATAGTTTTATGTAATTTTTATTATTATTTTTTTTTTACTGGTAATGGCGGCAATCTGCGATTTTTATCATGACTGCGACATTATGGCGGACACATCGGACACTTTTGACACTATTTTGGAACCATTGTCATTTATACAGTGATCAGTTCTATAAAAATGCACTGATTACTGTGTAAATGACACTGGCAGGAAAGGGGTTAACCTCTAGGGGGTGATAAAGGTGTTAAGTGTGTCCTAGGGAGTAATTCTAACTGTGGGGGGGGGATGGACTTCAACACACATGACAGCGATCACTGCTCCAGATGACAGAGAGCAGTGATCTCTGTCATTTCTAGATTGTAAGCTCTAACGAGCAGGGCTCTCTGATTCCCCCCTGTATCGAATTGTATTGTAATTGTACTGTCTGCCCTAATGTTGTAAAGTGTTGCGTAAACTGTAGATGCTATTTAAATCCTGTATAATAACAATAATAATAATGTCACAAGGCAGAACAGGGAAATGCCTTGTTTACATAAGCACTTCCCCGTTCAATGGCTCCGTGACACGATCGCCGGGAGACCGGCGGACATCGAGTCCGCCGGTCCCGCGGGCACGGTCACCCTATATGCGGCGGATAAGCATGCGCCTACTAGCCCCGCCACTCAATGGCGTCCCTGGGGGGGGCAGAGGGGGCCCTGACTCCCCCAACATTATGCTGTGCCCCACCATGTGCCCCCCAATAAAAAAAAAAAAATTTTACTTTTTTTTTACAAAAAGGCAATGTCTGAGAGGGAGAGCGTCCCCAGTCAGCTCCTGTGGGTGATTCCTCCCCCCTCCCTCTGCTCGCTGACACTGCATAATGCGAGCACTCACACAACTACGGCCGCCCGATCTGCTCCTTCCCCTGCATCCTTATTGGCAGGAAGAAGAGCGACTTGCAGGAAGGACTCCACCAGGACTCTCAGTTACTGAAAAAACAGACTGATTTCTAGCATCCTTAGGACAGGAGAACCAGCCTGTAAATTCCAAGAGATGCCAGACCAGCACTGTCAATAGCAGGGGCAGGACAGCAAGAGGAGGCTGGGGAACCCCACAGGGGCAGAATACCAGGGCCCGGTGGCAAGACAACCTTTGCAACCCTGATAGTTCTCCCACTGCTTTGAATCATTATATTTTCTTGGTATGCTGGTGACATATATCTCTTGTTTTCTGCCACCCGGGGGGGCCCCAATACAGTAGGAAGGGAGCTCACTGCAGAACATGTGAAAGGGCCGTTGTGGGGTCGTAGTAAAGGGCCCCAATATATATATATATATATATATATATATATATATATATATATATAATTGCATTTTATAGTTGCCCCCCTACTTTTGTCCCTGTCCCCCCATGTGCCCCCCCTAAATATGAAAGCTGGAGACGCCACTGCCGGCACCTAAAGGGGAGTACAGGTACGCCCATTTGCCCACCGCTGCCATTGTGCCGACGTATATCGGCGTGCGGTGGTCGGCAAGTGGTTTTTATAGGGGGGACTGAGGACTCGGATGTAATGGGTGGGGTCTGGGGACTGATACTCTGATGTTAAAGGGAGGCACCCCATTTTAGATTGGGGTACCTTGAGATTCTGCATATTTTCAGAGGGTGTCATTACTGAAAAAAGGCTAAACAAGAAAAACACTAGCCTAAAACATATTGGCTCTTCATTTTTTGGGACCCGGTGCACTTTCAGCTAGGACACACATAAAATGCCATGTATGTCAGTGTATTCACAATCCCTCTAAAATGAATGTACGTGTAGCTAGCCTGGTGAATATAAAGCTCCGTTTCTGGTTATATTTTAACTTCCAGGCAGTTGTAGCAGCTGAATACCTGGCTGCAGCTCCACAACAGCCCAAGTCTTGTCAGTCGGCAGAGTTTTTTACCGAGTGCACCTGCTGCACAGATGGTGATTTTACTGGCTGCCAGTCTGGAGAAACGTAACATATGTCCTTCTGAGATTGTGCCTGAAATAACTTTATCTGCTTTCTTTATGGAGTTCAACATTTGCAAATACGGCTTTCTACGCTGTGCTGACTTCTCGCTGACCTCTGCAGGAACACCATATAGCATGTGCAAGTCGCACAGCCTCTTTGTCCATAACTTGGATGCACACCGCGTGACTGCAACTGAGAGCGCATAAATTTGCAGCGAGCGCATAATTAAAAAGTGTTCTGCAGTCAGACATTCAAATTTGACATTAAAAAAACTGCCACTTTCGTAATATATGTAATAATGTAATTGCTAGATCATTTCACAAACAAATGTTAAAAGAGGTAACTTGGTATTGCATTTGCTACCTACAGCCAGCTGTAACGTTCCAAAAATCTAAAAATGTTCAAACTGTTTGCTTACAACCATGACTAGAGTACATTTTTTTTAATGCAAGATTTACCAAAATGTATATCTCCTTGCATGTACAGTTGGCTTACTGATTTTCCCAGAAAGCTGCACAGTGTTTGAAGTCAAATTTCATGTATTCCCAGCATCATCCAAGGTTTTTCTGATTTATGCCTTTTATCTTTTGTGATATACAGTATTGACCAAGGGTAGTAAATGGATACTGGTGATGCAGTGTTTCTCTTTTACACTTTATACAAAAATGCAAAGCTGTACCTGCAAAATAATAGGGTCACTTTACTCCACAGAACACATGAACATGTACACTCACTGGCCACTTTATTAGGTACACCTTGCTGGTAGCGCGTTGGACCCCCTTTTGCCTTCAGAACTGCCTTAATTCTTCGTGGTATAGATTCAACAAGGTGTTGGAAACATTCCTCAGAGATTTTGGTCCATAGTGACATGATGGCATCACGCAGTTGCTGCATATTTGTCGGCTGCACATCCATGATGCAAATCTCCCGTTCCATCACATCTCAAAGGTGTTCTACTGGATGAGATCTGGTGACTGTGGAGGCCATTGGAGTACAGTGACCTCAATGTCATGTTTAAGAAACTAGTGGTGAGATGATTGGATCTCAGAAGATGGGTACACTGTAGTCATAAAGGGATGGACATGGTCAGCAACAATACTCAGGTAGGCCGTGGCTTTTAAACAATGCTCAATTGGTACTAAGGGGCCTAAAGTGTGCCAAGAAAATATCCCCCACATTATTACACCACCACCAGCCTGAACCGTTGATACAAGGCAGGATGGATCCATGCTTTCATGTTGTTAAGTCAAATTCTGACCCTACCATCTTAATGTCCCAGCTGAAATCGAGACTCATCAAACCAGGCATGGCTCTTCCAATTTTCTATTGTTCAATTTTGGTGATCCTGTGTGAATTGTAGCCTCACTTTCCTGCTCTTAGCTGACAGGAGTGGCACCTGGTGTGGTCTTCTGCTGCCGTAGCCCATCTGCTTCAAAGTTCAATGTGTTGTGCGTTCAGAGATGGTATTCTGGATATCTTGGTTGTAACAAGTGGTTATTTGAGTTATTGTTGCCTTTCTATCATCTCGAACCAGTCAGTCCATTCTCCTCTGACCTCTGACATCAATAAGTCATTTATATCCACACAACTGCCACTCACTGGATACTTTCTCTTTTTCGGACCATTCTCTGTAAACTCGAGAGATGGTTGTGTGTGAAAATCCCAGTAGATCAGCAGTTTTTGAAAAACTCAGACCAGCCCGCCTGGCAAAAAACAACCGCGCCACGTTCAAAGTCACTTAAATCCCCTTTGTTCTGATGCTTGGTTTGAACTTTTGGAAGTCGTCTTCACCACGTCAATGCCTAAATGCATTGAGTTGCTGCCAGGTGATTGGTTGATTTGTGTTACCAAGCAATTGAACAGGTGTATAAAGTGCCCGGTGAGTGTACATGCTTTCTGTTGGGTTTCTCGCCCCTCTGATTAATGCCCATCCAAAAACACACAACAAAAATGGGAAGCTGTACCTGCATAATAATAGGGTCACTTTACTCTTTGGAGTATATGCATGTGAATTTGCTCTCTCGTGGGTTTCTTGCTCCTTTGATCTACCCCCATCTAAGAAAAACACACAGCATATGGGTATGGGTAACAGGCGACAGTTGCCCTGCCTCATCCCAATGCAGCCCCAGGTTCCTAAAACAATCCCAAGACCCGAGCGCTGTCATATAAGGGCAGTGAGAGTGTGTATAGCATTGTGTAAATTTTAAGTAATAATTGCACTAATATGGCTACAACCACCTTAGACATACACAAAAATGTCAGATGGAATAGCAGTGGAAAAATTAGTTATTATTATTATTATACAGGATTTATATAGCGCCGACAGTTTACGCAGTGCTTTACAACATTAGGGCAGACAGTACAATTACAATACAATTCAATACAGGGGGGAATCAGAGGGCCCTGCTCGTTAGAGCTTACAATCTAGGAGGGAGGGTCAAGTTATACAAAAGGGTAATAGCTGTGGGGGATGAGCTAATGGGGAAAATAGTGCAGTTGTTAGATGGAGGCAGGATAGGCTTCTCTGAAGAGGAAAGTTTTCAGGGATCGCCTAAAATTGGATAAATGTGGAGACAGTCTGACAGATTGGGGTAGCGAATTCCAGAGGATGGGCGAGGCACGGAAGAAGTCCTGGAGGTGGATATGGGAGGAGGTGATGAGGGAGCTAGAGAGCAGGAGGTCTTGGGAGGAACAAAGAGGGAGATTAGGTTGGTATTTTGAGACTAGGTTAGTGATGTAGCTGGGGGCAGAGTTGTGGATGGCTTTGTAACTTATTGCTAGTATTTTGAATTTAATTTGTTGGGCGAGTGGCAGCCAATGGAGGGATTGGCAGAAGGGGTAGCAGACACTGAGCGGATTGTAAGGTGGATGAGTCTGGCAGCAGCATTCATGATGGACTGAAGGGGGAATAGTCTATTTAAAGGTAAGCCAATGAGGAGGGAGTTACAGTAGTCAAGGCGAGAGATAACAGGGAGTGAATCAGTAGCTTTGTGGTTTCATTGGTTAGAAAGGGACGTAGTTTAGAGATCTTGCGGAGGTTGAGGCGGCAAGCTTTGGAAAGTGATTGGATGTGGGGGCGAAAGGAGAGTTCAGAGTGCAGGATAACACCTAGCACGCTGACATGTAGGGACGGGTGGATGGTTGTGCCATTGCTCTTGACAGATAAGTCAGGGGAAGTGGCACGTGAGGGAGAATATTATAAGCTCAGTTTTGGACAAGTTGAGTTTGAGGAAGTGGTGTGATATCCATACAGATATGTCTGTTAGTAAGTTAGTGATGTGTGAGGAGACTGATGGAGTGAGTTGAGGGATGAGTTGAAGGTAAGTACATGTATGTTATGCGCCATACAGTAAAGTAAACCTGTTGCTTTGCTCAGCAGGTTCACCTTAAAGTGTATGTCAGAAAATTAAAAAAATACATGCAATACATATCTGCAACATATGCATTTTTCTCTGTTTTATCAGTTTAAAAACATTGCAAGTACAAAAAAATATCTGAACTTCTTTCTTGAAATCCAGTGTGCTCCTAGCTTCCTTTTGGGGCTTACAGCACAGTTCCTTTCTTGCACTGAAATCCCAACCAATATTGCCAGCCCCACCCGCTGAACTACAGAACTCCACCTACCCATCACCTCTTCTCTCTTCACATATCTACGTTCTTTGCCAGCAAAACAATACTGTCGCCTTTACTATCAAGAGCCTATCCGCACACTGTTTGTAAGGAAAGGTCTCTTGGAAGATGTAGTTCTGGGGGCGTGGGCGAGGCTAGAGGCACCCTAGTGGGGAAAATGTAGAACTGCACTCGCTAAAGCCTGACTCATAAGCAGGAGCTACGGTCATGTGACATCAACATTAAGGCAGGTCTCCAGACTTTAGAAGCAAGCAGCAACTTGCACAGTTAACTCCTTGTAATCCATGGCCATACTCTTCACACTGTTAACACTAAGCACTCTGGGCACAGCTACTGTTAGAGAACACCACTTCCCCACCAGCTGTGCAGCATTTCTGAGCCAGTACCGCGGAGCATGTACCCATCTCCACCAACTCAGCAATCTTTCTCTCAGTGACATATTTAAATGTTGCTATTGGATACAGGAAATGCACTTCTTCTATTCTCCGCACTTGCTTTCTCTTTCCCGGGGCCTCGCTATGTCTCTTTCTCCCGTGACTCCAGCCTGGGTCCCTAGGTACTCTTTGCCATGGGTCCGGTCCAAACAAATGGGAAGCCAGCCACTAGTGAAGGAGCCAAGCACAAAACCCCCATCACTAAAAGAGTAACCATCACCTTGGTCATGTCACCCATCTTTTGGTTGGTTGACCGCTTTGGCATGTGACATAGACATTATAGTCATTATTAGCAATGGCAACATAGCTTCCTCTGGACAGCATTCTGCTCATTAGACCCATGTACTATATCTTCTCTAACTTCAGTCCCCTATTTATAAGCCCTGTTCTTTTGATACGCCATGCATGCACCCCTTGAGAGACTTCAGACCAGCAACTCAAATGAACAAACAAAGATCCTTTACTGAGGTAATCGCAAATGACAAATAATAGTTCTCAAAGACATCTTCCACACAGTTTTCTATACAAAGCTCTCTACTGCCCCATAAAGTGACTAGGCAGCTGGCAAAGTCCATAAAAGCAATTAATTCAAGGCAAAAGTCCATAACAGACAGTATAACCATAAAAGGCAACCATAGTCCTTTAAAGTTCATGATCTAGCAGTAATTCACAAAGGCAGCAAAGTTCATAACTGACATGTGTAAGTCCATCAGGGTCTACAGGGTCCAGACCCCCTGGATCACCCATCACTGCCAAGATGGGTGATCCACTCTGGCAGAGTGACAGCTACATGTTGGCAAACTTTCCCCAGGAACCACTCTAGGGCATTCCAGTGAGCCCTATTTATATGGTATGATCTGCAGCGGTAACCTTGAAGAAGATAGCTAGAGGAGCGTCAACACCTCCTGCTCAGTTACCCCTAGCTCAGCAGATCAACCTGAGGACACAGTGCAACATCAAGACATTATAACAATTTTACCTGGCTGGCCCAAGTAACTTGAAGGCATAATCACAGACAGGAAAAACACATTAACCCTTCAGAACCCTCTTGCAAGCACCTGCTTACAGGGGTGTGCCTACAATAGGAACAGACCTCCCAATAGCTACTACTGCAAGAATTTTACAAGCCTGGTGATTACGTCACAGGGAGTAATTAAAGATGTTTCTCACTACAGGAAGAAGGTAAAAGAAAAAAGTCATGCTGAAATATGTTCCTAAAAAAGTAATGAAGATTTGGAGATTAAAAAAGGGGAATGCCTGGATATGCATTGGTTCCAGGTAGTGCCTCGGATGTTAACTTCTTGAGCTCTGAAAGGTTTTACCCCCTTCATGACCAGAGCATTTTTTTGCTATTCAGCACTGCACTATATTAGTTGGCAATTGCTCGGTCATGCAACGCTGTACCAAAATCCCCAAATGACCCCTTTTTTGGAAAGCAGACAGTCTGAGGTATTTAGTAAGACCCCTTTCACACTGCAGCGCTGCTAAAACACAGCTAAAGCGCCAGACGTTTCACGGTGCTTTACCTGCGTTTTAGAGAAGCTTTTTTTGGAGCTTTTCGGGCGCTAGCGGGGCGGATTTCTTAAGGTCACATGACCAAAAAAAAGGCAAAAAGTCCAGTTTTGTTGCGCATTCAACATGCTTTTAAAGCACTTTGGAAGCACTGCCCATTCATTTCAATGGGCAGGGGCATTTTGGGAGCGCTATTTGTAGCCGTCCCCAAAGATGCTACTTGCAGGACTTTTCCTAACGTCCCGCAAGCGCACCACCCAATGTGAAAACACTTATTGCACAGAATGGGAGGCAATTTTTCAGGCCCTTTTTAGAGGATATTTCTAGTGCTAAAATGCCCGAAAACTGTCTCAGTGTGAAAGGGGTCTAAGAGGCATGGTGAGATTTTTGAAGTTGTCATTTTTTTTTCAGAATGTTTTTGAGAATTAAGAAATTTTATGAAATTTGGGGTTCTTTTCACAATTGTTTTTACTTAGGCTACTTTCAGACTGGGGCGGGCGGACGTCGGCGGTAAAGCGGCGCTACCATAGTTTAAGCGGCACTATTCAGCCACTAGCAGCGGTTTTAACCCCCACTAGCGGCCGGAAAAGGGTTAAAACCGCCCACAAATCGCAGCTGCAGCGGCGGTTTGGCGGCGCTGCCCCATTGTTTTCAATGGGCAGGGGCATTTTAGGAGCGGTGTATACACTACTCCAAACAGCGCTGCAAAGATGTGGCTTGCAGGACTTTTTTACCATCCTGCAAGCGCACCGCTCCAGTGTGAAAACCCGAGGGCTTTCACACTGGAGAGACAGGAGAGACTCTTTAAAGGTGCTATGCAGGTGCTTTTTTTAGAGCTGTAGCGCCTGTAAAGCGCCTCTGAGTCTGAAAGTATCCTAATGCCGCGTACACACGGTCGGACTTTTCAGCTACAAAAGTCCAACGGACGCTGACGGACTAAAGCTGGCTGGTAATCCGATCGTGTGTGGGCTTCTTCGGACTTTCAACGTACTTTTTTAGCCTCAAATCCGACGTACTTTAGATTTGAAACATGCTTCAAATCTTTACGTCGTAACTACGACGGACCCCGAAATCCGCTCGTCTGTGTGCTAGTCCGACGGACAAAAAGCCACGCTAGGGCAGCTATTGGCTACTGGCTATCAACTTCCTTATTTTAGTCCGGTGTACGTCATCACGTACGAATCCGTTGGACTTTTGTGTGGTCGTGTGTAGGCAAGTCCGTTCGTTAGAAAGTCTGCAACAAGTCCGCCGCAAGTCCGCCGAAAGTCCGCCGAAAGTCTGTCGGACCGGCTGTCGGACTTTTGTAGATGAAAAGTCCGACCGTGTGTACGCGGCATTACTGTCACCAGTGCAGTACAGTGTTATCATATGACTGATGTGGCAGTGATCAGGGAAACTGACTGGTGATTGAATGTTAAAAAAAAATGGAAAAAAACAAAAAACATTTTAAATAATTTTGAGTTCAATTTTAAACTTTTTGAAAATTTTTCACATTTTTTTTTTTTTTTTAGGCAAAAAAAAGTGCAAGGGGAAAAAAAAAGAACAAATAGAAAACCATAAACAGTGCAGGAACTCGTCTGCAAGTAGAAACCTCAAACAAATGTAACCCTATTTGGACAGTATAGTCTATACACTTTCACCCACCCAGCAAATCACCTAAATCTAAGAACCAGTGTGGTGTCCATATAGCCTCATGTGCCCAGAAATATCAAAATCAAGGAAACGCCATTACTCTAAATGGGGTCCCAAATCAAAGATAACTTAGAGTCATTAGTATCCTGCGCAACGAGCCAACGGCCCCAACCTTTCAATGTTGCAAAATTTTAAATCAGTACTAATGTAGATGGTGGGAAGTATTTGCTATAAGCAACAATGCAAAGAGCTAGAGGGAGTGAATGTCATAGTCACTATCATTCTTCTCCTGGGGTTAACCAAGGGCCATAGTACTAAATAAGGTCAGTACTACTTCTCAGAAAGTGGAAGTGCTTGGGCAAGTTGGTAAAAACAAAACTGAGGTCAGGAGGCGGGGCAGTGACCACAACCAGAAATAACTGTGAGTTCAGAAAATGTTTTCTGTTTTTTTTGTCAGGCCGCAGTAGCATATTGAAATTAAACTGAGCCAAAAACTGGCTACCCAAAAAATGGGAATTTAGTGGCATCACAAACTTCTTGACAATGTCTTAAAATATTTGGCTGGAGTTTCCCCTAAATGACAATTTCAGGCAAACAACAGAATACATTGGTCAGAAGGCGGGACAATGACCACAAACAGAAATAAGCATCAGCTCAGAAAATGTGTTCTGATTTTTCAGTCCACAGTAGCGTTTTGAACACAAAGTGAACCAATAACTGACTACCCCAAAAATAGGCATGCAGTGCCCCCTGTAACTGCTTGTCAACATCAGAAAATGTTTCTCTGGAGCTTTCCTTTAATAACGAACTTCAGGAAAACAAAAGAATGCATTGTTTAACCACTTGACCTCCGGAAGGTTTGACCCCCTTCATGACCAGGGCATGTTTTGCTATTCAGCACAGTAATAACTGGCAATTGTGCAGTCACGCAACACTGCAAATTAAATTTATATAATTTTTTTCACACAAATAGAGCTTTCTTTTGGTGGTATTTGATCACCACCACTGTTTTTTTTTTATTATTATAGAAACAAAAAAAGGCTGAACATTTTGAAAAACAAATATTTTTTATTTTCTGTTATAAAACATAACACAGTGATCAGTGATAATACTGTACACTGTACTAATGACACTGGCTGGGAAGGGGTTAACATCAAGGGTCAAATTAAGGGGTTAACTGTGTGCCTAACAAGTGTAATCTGAGCTGCTTTACATACTGATCTGGCTGATTTTTCTCCCTGGTTCTCTGCACACAGAGTTCTGTGTGTGTGATTGGACACAGCCGATCAACAGGTTTCAGCCGAAATCATTGGCTGAAATCTACTGCCAAACGGTTGCTGTGTACAATCACAGCATGGGTCAGCAGTGGGTGCTCGCATGTGGCCCAAACCCGTAAGAAAGGTGGCAAAATACATGTACGTTGCACCTGCTGCCCTATCGCAGTATATTTACTGTGAGCGGTCGGCAGGTGGTTAAATATGAATGTGTACTGTTTTACCATAACTCTGTTTGGCCTGTAGGCTGGGCCTCAAACAATATTTCTGCACGTAAAGAACGGCGCATACATGGTCAACAGTCCCGATTTTCCCGGGACAATCCCGATTTTGGGACCCTCGTCCCGATCGGAGGCCATCCCCATTCGGGATTTTGCCTTTTGTCCATGGAAAAAACAGGAATGTTTGGCTCTGCAGCAGTTCTGGCTCCTGGCTCCAACAAAATGGCCGCTGGAGCCCCTGCAAGAGCTGTCCCCTTGTGTTCAGCTACTTCTCCTCTCGTTCCTCGTGTTCGGTGGAGAGGGGAGGGGCCAATCCGTGCAGCCAATAAATTGGCTTCTCTCTTCACAATTCTCCAGCTGGGGTTAGCTGCACGGATCGGCCCCTCCCCTCTCCACTAAACACGAGGAACGAGAGGAGATGTAGCTAGACTGCAGCCAACACTCCGCTGGGGCCACTGATTTAAGAGGCACTCTGCTGGGGGCACTGATTTAAGAGGCACTCCGCTGGGGGCACTGATTTAAGAGGCATTCCGCTAGGGACACCTGATATAAGAGGCACTCCGCTGGGGACACTGACCGCTGGGGACACCTGATGTAAGAGACACTCTGCTGGGGACACCTAAAGTAAGAGGCACTCCGCTGGGGATACCTGATGTAAGAGGCGTTCCGCTGGGGATACCTGATGTAAGAGGCACTCCGCTGGGGACACCTGATGTAAGAGGCACTCTGCTGGGGACACCTGATATAAGAGGCACTCTGCTTGGGACACCTGATATAAGAGGCACTCTGCTGGGGACACCTGATGTAAGGAGGCACTCCGCTGGGGACACCTGATGTAAGGAGGGACTCTGCTGGGAATGCCTAATGGAAGGAGGCACTCCGCTGGGGACACCTGATGTAAGGAGGAACTCTGCTGGGAATGCCTGATGGAAGGAGGGACTCCACTGGGGACACCTGATGGCATCTGGTGGCAGGGGACACACTCAGGGCTCCCACTGAGTTCAACTCACCATATTGTAGAATGTTTAATTTTATATTACAATATAATAATAATAATAATAATAATACACTTCAATCATCCACACACCATAAAAACCATGGTGCCGGGATAATTGAAGCCCTAACACCAGGTGTTTGGAGTATCTTTATCTGCTGATTGTTAAAATTTATGGAATACACATATTTCTATTGTGGTGTAGGATCTGAGCCTGCTGTCCCTCCATCCCTCTTTCTTTATTTCCTTCTCTCTCCTTCCCTCCCTCCCTATTTCTTTCTATCTCCCTCCATCCCTCATTCATCTCGAGCTCGGACCACACCCCCTTTGAGCCACACCCCTTTAAGCCATGCCCACTATTCAGTTGAAACCACGCCGTATTTTTCTTCCCCCTCTAAACCACACCTTAAAATGCATGCCCCACCCCCTAATTATAATAAGACTCCGCACACAGACAAAAAAAGTGTCCCTATAATTTTTTTTACAATGTTGGCAACTATGCGCATACACACATGTCATTTAGACTGTATCCAGGAGGAACCGCGCGCACACACACCCAGGGCATTAGGACTGTAGTTGTTTTATAGTAATAGTTGAGAATTTTTACAGTCACAGTGGAAGAACATTATGGCACACTGGTGAACAAGACAGTTTTAATAAAGCTCACTGTAGCATAATTCACAAAAGAGAAAAGGGAACAGGGAGGCTGGACTTTAAATGAAGTACACGGAGGGTCAAGTCTATTTACGAGCGCTATGGGACTCGGTTTGGCACCAAACCACCAGGTGGCTCTTCCGCATTGGTGATGACATCTCCCCTTCCCTTTGCTCACATATGTGTGTCATTGATGGGTCTGTTGCGGCGGTGCCCCTATAGGCACCATCTTTGGATGGTTCTAGAATTTGGCTTCCGCCTCCACCCTTAGACACCATACACAGCCTACCTCCCTTTGTGGTTGGTAGGCTACCTTTCCCCCATATAATTTCTTCTGCATCCTACTATTCACTTTCTGGTCCTGTTAGTCCACTTTTGGGGGTGCTCCTTTACCTCTCGCCCAGTTCCCTGCTTTTTATAACTCTTCTCCCTTTTTGTGAAATTGTATGACTTCCATGCGATTTTCCATCTTTCAATTTTTTTTCCCCCTTTGTGGTGTGTTTCCTTCTCTTTGTACTCACCACACCCTTTACTTTTCCAGGCAACAATGGGTGCTGGCTTCCTATCCATGATTATATATGGGAGGAGCCCAGGGAGTGTTGGGTGTTACTTATACCCCCACTGAGAGTCTTGTTCACATTCTGGCTTTGCTCTTCACACATGCACTTCAGGTTTCAGAGCGTTTCTCTGTACGATATCACCAGGTAACTATTTCTGATTTCCTCTCCACCACTTCGACTGCACATCCTTTTGTTTCCTCTCTCTTTTCCTTTCGGGGTATTGCATGATTTTCATGTGATTTTCTACCTTTTTCCTTTTTTTGATTTGGTTTATTTTCACACACCTTTTTGCACTTAATTTTCCTATTCAGTCTATTCAATACTCATCATTCACTTTCATAACTCCATTTACTTTCTACAGCCCCTAATAGTTTTTTGTGGTCACACATGCTTACTCACACATCACAGTCTGATGCATGGCTGTTCATTGGAGGGTTGCCTTGTGGGCAGGCTGACGCTTAACATACCATCTCAGCTCCTGGAGGAGATGTTCCCCATGTGGGGATATTCATGACCCTCAATGCCGTACCAATTGCACATGGGTGCCCTGTAAGTATCATATAGGGTGTTTTACCCCCCATTTCTTTTTATATTTTTCACACCTGTGACTATAATAGACCAACTAGAAATGCACAATATATCATTACAGAGATACCTTGCACGTGTACACGCTTCCTCCTGATGAGTGACATCAAGCCACAAAACGCGTTGAGCTAACAGATGGCATGTTCAAATTGCATACTTCATCCTACCACGTCATTTTGGATTCTGTTAATGCATTATGTATTTGACTATATTCTAATCATGTGCTTTTCAATTTTGGGCTTTTGCATATGTATCATGTGCCGTTAATTTTTTTGAATATTTATGTGTTATGTATTGCTGTATGAAATAAAGTTTTTTTATTATCTCACTCCATGCAGGTATTTAATTATATGTGTGGTATATCAGTTTCCTATCGAATATGCATTATTTACAAATGTCCTACTCCTTTACATATATTATAGATATGTCAATTATAATGCCACACAACACTTGACCCTCCACATACTTCATTTAAAGTCCCGCCTCCCTGTTCCCTTTTCTCTTTTGTACACAATAATAGGGATGGAGGCTGATGACAACGCCATCTCCTCATATTAAGTCCCACAGACCCCTCTCTTTTAGTAGCATAATTCACAGTAATGTTACCAGAGGATGGCCTCTGCTGGAGGGTGGGCAGGTTTTTGTATAGCCACACTGTAGTGGTTTATTGGAAGGAATCTCCGGAAGGTTCTCCAGCACCAGACAGTTTTGCTCACTTTCTCCTTACTTGCCTGGAACCTTTCCCCACACTAAGCACTGTCCCTAACCAATGGGTTTCCTGCCTTAACCTGCCACACACTTATACAATGCCAGAAAAACATGGGATCTTTTATTTAAAGGCTCCCTCGTTAAGACAAGAATTTTTTATCAATTTAGATACAGTAAGACCTCGGATTGTGGGTAACACGGTTTACGAGCTTTCGCTGTATTTTTAAAAAATCCTGACTCGATTTGCAAGCGTTGTCTGGCAAGACGAGCAGGATTCAAGCCTCTGGGGTGTGCAGAACCACATGTGTCCAGAGGTGCGGGGGTGCCAGTGACGCTCAGAGACACTCAGAAACACTCTGAAACGCTCCATTCCCGAGTATCTCTGAGCATCTCCGAGTATCTCCTGAACGCCTCTGAGTGGTCTCCAAGCGTCTCAGAGTGTTTCCAAGTGTCTCCGCGCCCCCCACCTCTGGCTACATGCGGTACTGCATACACTAGCAGTGACACTGGAACAAATTATCTGAGTTTCTGTGCTTTGGATTACAAGCATGCTTCTGGAAAGGATTTTGCTCGTAATCCAAGGTACTACTGTACTTACGTTCCCCGAGAGGACTGACAGAGTCCATAAAGGGACAATTCCCTTTATAAGACTCCACCTGCTATGTAGCTTCGGCAACAGTGCCACCTTCAGGAAAGAAGAATGCCTCCACCTGCCTACAGGACCAGTCCAGTGATTCACACTGCACAGCCAGGAAGATTACTCTACTATTTCCAAGTTCAGTTTTCCATCTTCACATATAACGTCTGGCCCAATCCAATTAATAAATAGCATGATCACTTAATGTCCAATGAGCAGGCTGAAGGAGGAGGGGTGACATTGGAAGGAAGCTATAAAGCTCAATCAGAGAATAGGTGCCAAAGTCAATGGTGTCTGATGTTAGCGTGAGAATTGTAAAACAGGCTGAACAGAATCACCAATATTTTGACAGGTTTAATTGTTCCTATGCAGGTATTTCAAAGACTTATTTTTCTGGAGTTCAGCTTTAGCTCCACATTTATTTTAAATTTACTTGGGCACCATCAAAAAAAGAAAAGCCAACGGCATTTTGCAGAAAGCACAGCGTGCCCAGATCTGATGCTTTTACTTCACTCATCAAATCTGTTCCACCTCTCTCTTATTGTAATGAGGCTTTAAGAGGAAAGCTCTTCTCCTTATTTCACTCTGGCCGGGCGTTTGCCAGAATTATTTTTTTCTCCGCTTAAGCGTCTTAGCCGTAGCGGCAGATTCCTTTTCTGCATGGCATTTGTCACAACATGAATCACATCACCCTCCCTTCCCGGGGCCCTGTACCGCTCGCTATCTTCATAACAACATTTGCTGTGTAGGACTTCTTTTTTCTTTCAGGCTTCTTGAGTTCCAAGCTGGCAGGAGACTTTTGGCCACTCCGCTGTTCTGCAGGCAAGTCTTCAAGCTCCTCGGATGAGCGCAGAATTACTCAGGCTTGGCAGCGAGGTGCTCGGCAATCTGAAACTCATGAAGACTAAATTGGGTTTAAGGCTAGGTTCACACTGCTGCGAATTCTATTGCGAATTTGAGCCGTTGCGATCGCTCAAATTCGCAAGTCATTTAAATTACATAGATTAACATTAGTGCCGTTCACATCGACGCGTTGCGAATATAACCTGCGTGAAAAAAAGGTCCTGTGCGAGTTTACTGCGTTGCGTTGCGAATTTAGTCTCCATAGACATCAATGTAAATCGTTCTTGAATCGCATTGATGGTTCACATATGTGCGAATTCCACCACACTACTCTCCACAAAAACCAGGAAGTACACAGGAAGTTAAGACCCTTTTTTTTTTTACATTATGATTCCATTGGCTAGACTATCAATCGCAGCTATATCCAACTCCTGAAATTCGCGGTAAAATCGCGGTAAAATCGCGGTAAATTCGCGGTAAAATCGCGGTAAAATCGCGGTAAATTCGCACTGCAGCAGTGTGAACCTAGCCTAAAACCTTCCAATCTCAATCCTCTCAAGACCATTTATCGAATTAACTTTGCAGACTTTTCAATTTCGCCACGTCGCCCCCTTTATTTGGTCATTAATGAATCATCGTGAGACGGCCTTGAAAGCTCCCTGTTGATTGGTCAGGAACGTGCTTCGGGAGTAACTTCTCAGTGATGTTATTATGGCAATAACTGTACTTTAATATTTCCAAATTTTTCAAAGCTCGCATAGAGTTAATTTCCAGCCCATTTTTGGAGCTGGTTGGGCTGTAATTTGACATGGGAATTCACTTTAGGTTTTGTAACAAAAGGTAAACTTGGTTTTTCACTGCAATTATAAGGGTGGCAAGATGGAGTTGAGGAGCCAAATCATAATTAGCACTTCAGATCCACTCAAAGCATTCACATGTAATTAATAGGTAACTTTAAAGGGTTGATTCTAGAACTTATGGAGCTGCCTTTATCACCTAAACATTATTTTTCAATTTAAAGAGCAAAAAAGCATCTTTTTATTTTTTAAATTATAAAAAAAAAATCTATAATTGATTTTAGCGAAGGGTTAACTGAACCCCTCTTATTATTTTCCTTGATGATCCATTTACACTATGCGTTGAGTTCATGCACACGTTTTTGCACATTATGGCAACTCAATCAATAGTCTGGCAGCTCGCCTTAACACATGAAAAAACACGCCATAAGTAAGAATGCTTTCAAAAATATATATTTTAATTGTTTATTTTTATCAATTTATAAAATGCAAAGTGAAGGAACAAAAAAACTATCTAAATTAAATCAATATTTGGTGTGACTACCCTTTGGCTTCAAACCATTGTGGCATTGGGGAGATTTAACTCGGTAGGTGCGTTTACAATGAGTTGCACCAGTCCAAAACTGTATTTTTAGGGCATGGCAGCCCACTTTTATTAAAGTGTTACTAAACCCAGGACCCTGAATTTACTACACCTGGTCTCAGTACACAGAACTAGGAAATGCAAGTTTTAGTAACTATAAACTGCTAATCACCTTTTCTCATCAGCAGTTAGGACAGTTTTATCAGTGTCTTGTTAATGCGTGTAGGAGGAGTTTTCATTCTCCCATAATTGTCCTATGAGGATGCAGGACCCCTGAGCCTCTGTCTGGACAGTGGTGTTTGGCCCTGTGATAATCACATGTACTCTCCCAAGAAAAAGAAAGCTCTCTATCAATATGCACTAAACTGAGCCTGTGCAGCTAGTCCCCTAGCCTCTGTACTATCCGGAGATAGTTTGGGGATCAGAGAAGACAGTATCAAACACCCTTTTTTACACAATGCAGGAGATTAACCCCTTAGATTCCATAGTGAGTATAACAAGCATGCTTTACTGCATATACACAATGATTTTACTGTTGTGAGTTTAGTAACACTTTAAATAAATTTAATGTTCACATGCACATTAGTTTCCCACGTAGGGGTTTCTTCCATACAAAATCTAAACAATGAAAAATACAGAGCCACCTGACTCGCTTGTTGGCAGCACCGCTGCTCCTCTTACCAGTCCCTCTGACTGTGTTGTCCAGCTATCCTGGATGGATCACTTTGGCTCTTTTAGCCTTTCGTTGCAGCGCCCTGCTGCACAGCCCACTCCTAGCCTAGAAATTGGAGTTCTCCTGACACCCTGATAGGAGCCAACTTGACTCCTGGAACTAGATCTCATGTCTTCTGGCTGCTAGCCGGGGTACCTCTGACCCTTCACTGAGACCCTCTGTCTCTTGGCTTCTAGCTGGGGTACCTCTGACTTCTTGGTGAGACCCTCTGCCTCTTGAGGTCTGGATGGGGCCCTCTGACCCCTCTGTGAGACCCTCTGTCTCTTGGCTTCTGGCTGGGGCACCTCTTACTCCTCGGTAAGACCCTTTGTTTTCTGGTGTCTGACTGGGGCACTCTGACCCTTGGATGAGGCCTTCAGTCTCCAACTGGGAGCGCTCTCAAACTGTAAGCTCTGAGCTATCCTCAGTGTATTTAATGACCCTGCACACCTGTGTACTCACACAGATTGCAGGCACCTGGCAAAATTTGAATACTGGATTGAAAGTCCTGATCCCGAACTACAGAATTCAGAGAAAGTCAAATACACAGTTTACCTGCTCAAAAACAATAGTCTAGAGCTTTGCATTAACCCTAATTCTGTGTCACATTTTATTATATTCTCACAGTGACAGGGCCTCTTACTGTCACTGTCTTACTGTTACCGGCATCAGTTCTTACACTTGCACACTTTGTACACTTGCACAAAGTCTAGGATTTTGTAGGATTAAAGTCAGGTGTAAGATTACCCAAATATACCAAGCAGGTGCTAATGATCATTAATTTCACATGTAGGTTGAAACACAGTCATTAACTGAAACAGAAACAGCTCTGTAGAAGGCTTAAAACTGGGCGAGGAACAGCCAAACTCTGCTACTAAGGTGAGGTTGTGAAAGACAGTTTCATGTCACAGGTCATTAACCATGGCAGGGCTGAGTACAGCAACAGGACACAAAGCAGTTATACTCCATCAACAAGGTCTCTCCCAGGCAAAGATTTCAAAGCTGACTGGGGTTTCAAGGAGTGCTGTTCAAGAAGGACAAAGAAACGGGCAACTTTGGGGACCATAGACGCAGTGGTCAGCCAAGGAAACTTAATGCAGCAGATGAAAGACACGTCATGCTTACATCCTTTCAACATCGGAAGATATCCAGCAGTGCCATGAGCACAGAACTGACGGAAACCAGTGGATTGGTGAAAATGTACATTTTCTGTTGAATTTTTTTTTTTTGCTGTGAATCTATAGGGGAAATTTGTCCTCACTTTCTGTTAAGAAAAAGGGAAGTGGTTTACACTGGGACAGGCAGCAATAAACTTATTTTTAGAGAATCTAAGTCTTCCCCACTTTACTAAAGATGTGTTTTATCTGTGTCCCCCTGGGAGAGATATATGTTGGAAGAAACATGCAGGAGCAGCTGAGCTGCTGAGTAGCTTCTGGGAGGGGGAGCTGAGCTGCTGAGTCGCTGCTGAGAAGGGGGTGTGATGGTAAAGAGGTCTGATGGCTCCAAACTGAATGGGGAAAAGAGGGAGGTCAGGTTGCACATGGAGTCAATCTAATTTCTCTAAAATGTGCCTGTCTGTGATAAATCATTTAGATGTAAATCTCTTATTTGTGCCCTAGCCAAGGGCAACATTTTTTAAAGACACATCTCCCCAACCCCAGCAAATTACAGCTATAGGCACAAGTTAGGTTAGGGAATGGAAGGCATCTCTAAAACCTGTAATGAAAACAATCAAGTTGAATAAACCTTCTAGCAGGACCATAAATCCAGCTTATTCAGAGTCTACACATCTGTCAATGGGCCAGTCCTAAATAGCTAATTGGATGTCCCTAGCAGGATACCTGGAAGGTACAGTGCTGATAAGCAGAGACCTTCAATTAACTATGTTGTAAACATTCTAGGTCCTAATGAGGTCATACATAGTTTACCATGCTGTTAAGTGAATACACATTTTGTGACACAGGCTAAAACAAAATTCACACATTCACAAATCCAGATTCGATAATGTTACATCAACAATGATCATCCAACCAAATGGAAAACTAAGGTTTAGTTCTTATCAAATGGCAATAATATGTTGGTTATCAGACTTTAACATGTACTCATATGTAAATATTGATACAGTTGAAAAACTGAGATTGTGGGAGCGTCAACTGATAATATCAAATTCTTCGGCCCTCCTATATCACACCCTTTAGGATCTTTGGATTGGGTGGAGGCTGGCTCAATGATGCCCTCTAGAAGGTCCACAAAGAACGGCTGGGAGCTCTTAACAACTTCAGGCGTTCTACAAGCATAAATTACACATCTCATTTGTCACCTATTACACTTTTTTGAAGGCCCTGGAGCACCAGGACAATGGAATTGCCCAAAAATTGACTCCATTTTGGAAAGTAAACACCCCAGTCTTTTGAACGGTTCATTTGTTTCCAGAAGTTTTTGGAAAATGTGGAAAAAAATGAAAACACAAAGTTGTCCATTTATAGGATATTTCCAACACATAGCAAATGCATAGCAAACATGACACCCCAAAATACATTCTGCTACTCCTCCTGAGTATGGCGATACTACATGTGTGAGACTTTTACACAGCTTGGCCACATACAGAGGCCCAACATCCAAGTAGCACCATGAGGTGTTCTAGGATCATAAATTACATATATAATTTCCTGGCATTTTTGAAGGCCCTTCATATTTTTAACACATAGCATGTACATACCAAGAATTACAATCCAAAATAAATTCTATTATTTATTTAGGCAGAGGTATAGTCAAAAAACAGGCCAGGGTCAGTTCACGTGGAAGCAGTCCAAACAGTAGGCAGAGGCATAGTCAAAAAACAGGCCAGGGTCAGTTCACGTGGAAGCAGTCCAAACGGTAGGCAGAGGCATAGTCAAAAAACAGGCCAGGGTCAGTTCACATGGAAGCAGTCCAAACGGTAGGCAGAGGCATAGTCAAAAAACAGGCCAGGGTCAGTTCACGTGGAAGGCAGTGGCATGGTTATTTGGGGAAGCATGGAAAATGGTCAGCACAGATGATGAAACCGGAGAAATGGTTAAAAATATGGGCTAATATTTTAGGGATGTATGATAAAGTTGGAAGCATTCACCAATGCAAAGGCCAGGTTGGGAGGGACACTGGGGACAATGGTAGCTGCTTCGGCCTGCTTCAGATGGTGGAATGTTGTATGGGAAGTGGCACTCATGAAGTTGGCTAATAGCATCACAGCGAAGGTATCCTGGGGGGTCTTTATTGATAGATGAGAGACGTGACAACTTTTTCTATACATTTTAGGAAGGAGGCGGAGCTTTCTGTGGATTTGGTGTAGACTATGTAGGAATTATAAATGGCCAAATGAATGAGATAAATTGCTACCTTCTTGTACCAGAATCGGGACCTCCTTATTGACAAATATGGTTGAATTATTTGATCATTGACATCCACCCCCCCCCATGTAGAGATTGTTACCTTGGACACATGTTGGCTTTTCAATGGGACCTCGTATTCTTTGAACCTCAATTGTAGTGTCTTCACGGATGGTGGACATAATGTGCACGTCCCTTTTATCCTTCCACCTCAAGGCCAGCACTTTGTTGCATCTCAATGTTGCTCTTTCCCCCTTCGCAGCTTTTTGTTTGCTAGAGATTGTGGGAAGCCCTTTCTATTCTTTCTGGAGGCGTTTTTGCGATGTATAAGTGTTTGAAAAGGGGCAGGCTGGTGTAGAAGTTGTCAAGGTATATGTGATATCCTTTGTTCAGAAGTGGGTATGCCAGGTCCCATACAATCTTTTCAGTTGTGCCCATGTAGGCCGGGCACTTAGGGGGCTGGAGCTGGGAATCTCTTCCTTCATATATGCAGAACGCATACAGATATCCCGTGACTCTTTCACAGAGCTTGTAAAATTTGACTCCGTATCTGGCCCTTTTGCTATGAATGTATTGCATTGAATGCATTCCTAGCCGGCCTGAAAAAGGTACCAGAGATTAATCTACACATATATTCTGATCGGGGACATAGAGTTCTGCAAATCGTTGGGAAAAGAAATTTATCAGTGGGCGAATTTTATACAACTTACGTAATTTGGATGATTGCGGGGAGGGCACTGGGTGTTGTTGCTAAAATGAAGGGATCTCATAATCATCTCGTACCGGGACCTGGACATTATGGCAGAATAAATGGGCATGTGGTGGATGGGGTTGGTGGACCAATAGACACGTCCTTTTTTTTGTAAGCCCCATGTATATGGTGAGGCCCATCAACATTTTGAACTCCTCCAAATTCAGATCTCTCCACTCAAACAGACGGGCATATGATGATTGGGGGTTGTTGGCAATATACTGCTGGGCATATAAATTGCTCTGGTCCACAATGAATTGCAGCAAAGTGTGGAAATGTTGGGTGTTGGCCTGCACACCTGGCTGTGCTGTGAAAGGGGGAATAATTGGTGATCCCGAGTCGGAAGGCAGCCATGTTGGGTTGGCAAGACCATCTGGCATGTATGTAGAGGCCCTGACTCTTGGGGGACGTGACACTCCAGTAGTTGGGGGATTTGAATTTCCTGTGCTTGTACTCAGGCGTGATGTGGCAGCACTGGTACTGGGCCTGCGCATTTGTTCCCGGGGCCTATCGCTGGCGGCAGCACTGGTACTGAGCATTTGTTCACGGGACCTATCGCTGGCAGCAGCGACCATACTGGGCCTGGGAATTTGTTCTTGGGGCCTATTACTGGCAGCAATGCTGGTACTGGGCCTGGGAATATAATCCGGCTGCTTGGTTTCCTTTTAGGAGGGAACCATTCTTCCTCCGAATCATTTGCCGATTCACTACTCTCAATCGGTTCAAATGCTGAATTTGATTCGGAATCAGAATTGGAATCTGATGAGAACTCCCTGCTGCTCTCATCAATCATGGAGAGGATCTGGAATGCCTCCTCATTGGTATATAATCTTTTGGACATGACGCTGATGGCTGACTTTGGTGTAAAGGGGAACTCTAATGTAAGGGAGGGGGAGGGCTCTGGTGACCAAAGATTAGCTTTATATCAGAGTCCACTGCATTCCCCTTTACATCACAGAGTTCCAACTTGCATTTAAAATGGGAACTCTAATGTGGAGGGGGCTCTGGAGCACCTTCTGCAGAGTGAGAGAGTCGCAGACATGATACAGTAGATGGTCAGAGACTGCAGACATGATACAAGAGACGGTCAGAGACTGCAGACATGATACAAGAGATGGTCAGAGACTGCAGACATGATACAAGAGATGGTCAGAGACTGCAGACATGATACAAGAGATGGTCAGAGACTGCAGACATGATACAAGAGATGGTCAGAGACTATGCTGACATACTACAGGAGATGATCAGAGACTGTAGACATAGTAAAAGAGATGATCAGAGACTGCAAACTTGATACAGGAGATGGTCAGAGAAAGCAGATGATACAAGAGATGGTCAGAGGCTGCAGACATGATACAAGAGATCAGTGACAGCTGGTGCTCACAATTCTTGGGGGGGGGGAATGGGGTACAAACAAACTGAAAAATTCTAAAAAAAAAAACATAAATTGCAGCCACTGTGCCCATCAAATGCAGCCACTGTGCCCATCAAATGCAGCCACTGTGCCCATCAAGTGCAGCCACTGTGTCCATCAAGTGCAGCCACTGTGCCATCAAGTGCAGCCACTGTGCCATCCAATGCAGCCACTGTGCCCATCAAATGCAGCCACTGTGCCCTCAATAGCAGCCACTGTGCCCATCAAATGCAGCCTCTGTGCCATCAGTTGCAACCACTGTTCCCATCAAATGCAGCCACTGTGCTATCAAGTGCAGCCACTGTGCCATCAAGTGCAGCCCTTTTCCCATAAAATGCAGCCACTGTGCCCATCAAATGCAGCCACTTTGCCCATCAAATGCAGCCGCTGTGCCCATCAAATACAGCCACATCTCTTGTGGGGTGCCTAGAGCCACCCCCTTTGTGGCAGACAGCATCTGTTTTATTGGGGGGAGGATATGTGGTAGGGGGGCTTTGGGAGGGGAGAAGACATGTGCTGGGGGGTGGATTTCATATCCAAGCCCCCTTGTAGCACAAGTCCTAAAGTGCCCCCTAGCACACAGTGGCGTCACTAGGGTGGGTGTCACCTGGTGTGGCAGAACGTGGTGTCACCCCCCGGCACATTTTGGCGAAATGGATGGAGCCAGGATGGGATTGGGGTGGGGTGGATAGAGCCGGGGTTGGATGGGGGGTGTATGGAGCTGGGTTGGTATGGGGGATGGATGGAGCTGGGATTGGATCGGGGGGATGAATAGAGCTGGGATGAGATTGGGGTGAAGTGGATGGAGCCGGGATGGGATGGGGGGTGGATGGAGATGGGATGTGATGGGGGTGAATGGAGCTAGAATGGTATGGGGGGATGGATGGAGCTGGGATTGGATCCAAATCACTCCAAGTGAACTCTTTGCTTGTCCCTCCTCCCTCACCCATCATGCCCCCTCCCCTCCTCTGTAAGACTGACTTTTAGATTACACAGATCTCAGACCAGCGCGCTCGCCTCTCGGTACAGGTGGTGTGCCTCCTTCCCTCCTTCTCCTCTGACCTCTGTGCACAGGAAAACATTACAGCACAGGAGGAGGAGGGGCGGGTTCAGTTCGCTCTGCTTCGCAGTGCACTCACTGTACTGTGTGTGTGTCAGGCAGCTGGGGAGAGATGCCGGGCCAGCTGCAATGCACAGTGGAGTGGAGCTCATGACGTGCAGGAATGAAGACACCCCGCACAAGCCGCGGGCATTGCGGTACTCTAGTTCGCCGGGACTCCGGGTCGAGAATGGATCATATTGCAGCACGGTCCCGGCGAATCATTGAGGCTGCGGTATGGGCAAATTAGGCGGCTGCAAGGCCCCTCTGGGAGCGAGGCCTAAGGCGACCGCCTAATTTGCCTAATTAGAGAGCCGCCTCTGGTGACAGGGCACTGTCACTGATGGGTGAGGGGTGCACCGCTGATGGTCACTGATGGGTGACGGGTGACAGGGCACGGTCACTGATGGGTGATGGGTGCGATGCTGACGGTCACTGATGGGTGACAGGAGATGGGTGACAGGGCACGGTCACTGATGGGTGATGGGTGACAGGGCATGGTCACTGATGGGTGACGGGTGCACCGCTGATGGTCACTGATGGCAGTCTCTTATGTGACAGGTGCACTTTATGGGGTGACTGTGGTGACTGTTGGGTGACAGATGACAAAGGGGGGGCAATGGGACAAGTGTTGTGCTTGGTGCACATACTACAGAACACAGATCTGTAACTCACTTCTCCTGGCTCTTCTCTCCTCACACTGGAAATGGTGTTTGAGGAGGGAAGAGCCGGTAACAGCTAGTTACCGGTCCGTATTTACATTTAGTGATCGGCTGTGAAAGGATCACAGCCGATCATGAGGTAAACAGCCGCCGGCCAATGGCTGTTTACCAGCGTCAGTGACAAGCAGTGTCTCAGTCACCTGCCGCCCCCGGGAACACACTGCAACTGATGTGCACGTGCAGCACACTCACGATCGCGCGCATACGATGTGCAAAGTGGGGAGGTATCATCTGTGATCGGCCGTGACAATCACATGGTAAACAGCCATGCCCAATGGCTGTTCACCCCTGTCAGGGACGAGCAGTGTCTCAGTGACACACTGCCACTGACAGTACAGGGCTGCACGCACAGTCACACGCATGCCCTGTTTAAATGACGCCCGCCCAGAACGAGACCCGCGCCACCCAGCCGTCATATGACGGAGGGCAGGCGGCAATCGGTTAAGCTGGCAAGGTGGATTTCCTCCATCCATTTTGTTTGTGTGGATAGAGAAATCTATTCATTTTTTTTTTTACTCAGCCCTCTGAAAAGCAAAATGAACATACAGTGCCTTGAAAAAATATTCATGCCACTTGAAATTTTCCACACTGTCATGTTGCAATCAAAAATGTAAATGTATTTTATTGGGTATTTTTATGTGATAGACCAACACAAAGTGGCGCATAATTGTGAAGTGAAAGGAAAATGATAAATGTTTTTACACATTTTTTTACAAATAAATATCTGAAAAGTGTGGTGTGCATTTGTATTCAGCCCATTTTGCTCTGATACCCCTAACTAAAATCTAGTGCAACCAATTGCCTTCAGAAGTCACCTAATTAGTAAATAGAGTCCACCTGTGTGCAATTTAATCTCCATATAATTACAGATGTTCTGTGAAGTCCTCAGAGTTTTGTAGAGAACCTTAGTGAACAAACAGTATCATGAAGGCCAAGGAACACACCAGACAGGTCAGGGATAACATTGTGGAGAAGTTTAAAGCAGGGTTAGGTTATAAAAAATATCCCAAGCTTTGAACATCTCACGGAGCACTGTCCAATCCATCATCCAAAAATGGAAAGAGTATAGCACAACTGCAAACCTACCAAGACATGGCCGTCCACGTAAACTGACAGGCCGGGCAAGGAGAGCATTAATCAGAGAAGCAGCCAAGAGGTCCATGGTAACTCTGGAGGAGCTGCAGAGATCCACAGCTCAGGTGGGAGAATCTGTCCACAGGACAACTATTAGTCATTCAGTCCACAAATCTGGCCTTTATGGAAGAGTGCCAAGAAGAAAGCTATTGTTGAAAGAAATCTATGAGAAGTCCAGTTTACAGGTTTCGGGAAGCCATATGGGGGACACAGCAAACATGTGGAAGAAGGTGCTCTGGTCAGATGAGACCAAAATGTTACTTTTTGGTCTAAAAGCAAAACGCCATGTGTGTCGGAAAAATAACACTGCACATCACCCTGAACACACCATCCCCACCGTGAAACATGGCGGTGGCAACATCATATTGTGGGGATGCTTTTCTTCAGCAGGGACAGGGAAGCTGGTCAGAGTTGATTAGAAGATGGATGAAGCCAAATACAGGGCAATCTTACAAGAAAACCTGTTATGCTGCGTACACACGAGCGGACTTCTCGTCAGACTGAACTCCGAAGGACTTTTCGACGGATTCCGCCAAAACAGACTTGCCTAGTTCTTTACAGATCTTACCTAAATCCTTAAGGTTTCTTGGTTGTCTTTTGGCAACTCGAAGCTTCAGCTCCCTTCATAAATTTTCTATAGGATTAAGGTCTGGAGACTGACTAGGCCACTCCATGACCTTAATGTGCTTCTTCTTGAGCCACTCCTTTGTTACCTTGGTGGTATGTTTTGGGTCATTGTCATGCTGGAAGACCCATCCACGACCCATCTTCAGTGTTCTGGCTGAGGGAAGACTGTTCTCATCCAAGGTTTTACAATACATGACCCATTCATTGGCCCCTCAATATGGCAAAGTTGTCTTGTACCTTTTTCCGAGAAACAGCCCTAAGGCATCATGTTTCCACCTCCGTGCTTGACTGTAGGGATGGTGTTCTTAGGATCATAGTCAGCATTTTTCTTCCTCCAAACATGGTGAGTCGAGTTAATGCCAAAGAGCTCAATTTTGGTCTCATCTGACCACAGCACTTTCTCTCAATCCTTCTCTGAATCATTTAGATGTTCTTTGGCATGACTGTACATGTGCCTTCTTGAGGAGGGGGACTCGCCGTGTTTTTGAATAATTTTTTTTTATTGCAGGTTTCAAAGTTAACAGTGCATAAAAGAGTCTATTGGGCATACCCAGGCTCAATTGCATAGCAAGAAAAACAAACAGAAACAAAAGCACAATAAAATCACAATAAAAACAACCTAGCTAAAAACAAGGCACTCTAAACTATTGAAAAATTAGTACACTCTAACCGCCCACGCAGGCTGAAATATTAGAATTCTTATTGGCCACTCTCCCTCTCAAACATCCTACAGGAAAGACTCCCTCTAATGTAGCATAAATGTAGAGTTCTACAACAATATATACCATTAATTACTTATCCAAGTGTTAAGTACCGTATATACTCGAGTATAAGTCGAATTTTTCAGCCCTTTTTTTTGGGCTGAAAGTGTCCCTTCGACTTATACTCGAGTCCCCGCCGTCTGTCTGCATGATCAGCGTGTCATGCAGGCAGACGGCGGCCGGCGTGTGATGATAGTGTTCGCCGGCTATTGCAGCTTTCAAAAGCCGCGCCTCCTGCTCATCTGTGATAGGCTGAACAGCTGTCAGTGTACAGCCTATCACGGACATTCTCTCATCCTCGTCCGTGGTATGAGAATGAGAGAATGTCCGTGATAGGCAGTCAGCGGTCAGCCTATCACAGACGAGGAGGAGGCGCGGCTTTTGAACTGTGGAATGGCCGCCGAACACTATCATCACACGCCGGCCGCCGTTTGAGGATGGAGATCGCCACAGGGAGGATGGAGATTGCCACAGGGAGGCTGCACAGGACACAGGTAGGCTGCACAGGACACAGGTAGGCTGCACATGCACATAGGACATGTACAGGACACAGGACATGTACAGGACACAGGACATGTACAGGACACAGGAAATGTACAGGACACAGGACATGTACAGGACACACATGTACAGGACACACATGTACAGGACACACACACATGTACAGGACACATGCACAGGGTACAGGTAGGCTGCACAGGACACAGGGAGACATGCAGCTGCAGATGGGCATTGTTGACCCTCTGCATTTCTCACCCTCGTCTTATACTCGGGTCAATAAATTTTTCCCAGTTTTTTGTGGTAAATTAGGGGCCTCGACTTATACTCGGGATGACTTATACTCGAGTATATATGGTAGTCATCCGAAGAATCAGCATTAGTATAAGCAGATTCCACCCAAATGTTCCACACTTTATGAAATTTCTTGACACAACCTCTGGACAGATAGGTGGTTTTGTATAATGGCAGGGCTGTTTGAACAGACGTTTCCAAAAGTTAATTAATGGTGTGGAAGAGGAATTCCATCGCATGCTGATGGCCTTGGGTGCATAATAAAGTAGAATCCCCAAAAGAGTTCTAACTGCTCAGCTAGGAGCCAGTGGATCTACAAGCCCCAGCAAACATATTTCTACCCTCAATGGAATCTGAACTGTAGTGACTGTCCGAATGAATGTGGTAACCTCATTCCAAGAGGTCTTGACCAAGGAACAGCTCCAAAAAATATGTATAAAGCCCGCCGCAGGTGTGGCACACCTCCAGCAGGAATCTGAAATAGATGGGTATATTTTGTGTAGGCGCATGGGTGTAAAATACACTCTATGCGTAATTTTGAACTGGATCAGTCTGTCCCTGGCCGAGACCAGTTGCGAGAAGAAGCGCAAATACTGATACTGACTGATACTGACTGACAAGCACTGATACTGACTAGTATTCCAGTGTTTCTCTTCTCAACCAATTTCTCTCCTGCATGTAACTAACCTGACACCAATGCTGACGAAGAGGGGCAGGGGAAGGGCAAACAAAGGATGCTATGCAGACACCCATCGTCCTCCTTATCAAACAATGACATCACTGGTGGTTAGGACGCACGCAGTGCCCAGGGTTGTAATGCTGCACAATAAAACCTGTAGATTTGTGAAACAGAAAGGCAGGCTTGATCCACCTGCCTTTTCTACATAATTTTTGGGCAATTTTTAGGTATTTTGCCCTGGTTGAAAAAAGTTGTTATGGAAGCAAGAACCGCAAAGTGGCAAAATATTACATTTCCAATTATGTAGGGATGAAATAATCTCACCAAAACACAGTGGTACTTTTCTCGTGTGTAGTGTCTCCTCTATATGTTTTGAACAACATTGATGCTGAATTCCAGGCAGATATAAAACAAAAACATCAATAAATGCACTTGTGTATTTATTTGAAATGTACAAAGTATTTTTAATTGCAACTTGTATATGTACCCTAATATAACTTTATCAACCTCTTATTATCCTCTGTACATCAGTAATAATACTGGAAGAGGGGGGAGCAGCACTTAGGCAAAACAGGTGTCCTGGCAAGAAACATGGTGACAGGAGCAGGGAGCAGAGAGGTGACAATTTAAGTTTGTTGCTGCTCCTTCACTAGCCAATCACAAACTGGAGGCAAGGAGGTGACCTTGCTATGGTGGTCAACTGCAGTAGAGTGGTCAGGTGTATCCGGCTGTACTATCTGGCAAAGATGATTAAATCACTGGGCTGCGTGGACAGAAATAAAAACTGTTGAGCAGGTAAAACTGTGTCAATATATAGATTTCAATGATTGATTTAGCTCCATGGATTTCAGGTTTTGAAAATTTTAGCTATAGGTGAAATCAAGCAAGCTGAGCCTCCTGTTGGCTTCTTTTTTCCCTTGGGTATCTAGAAATGTGATCTCCCTGTCATAGTATCTGGCTGCTTCTGTACACCATGGCACCATCCCGTTCCTCCTGTTACATTCTCAATAATATACAATAATAAAAAAAAAAATCAGCACAGAAGGTAGTGGGGCTCCCTAGTGATGGATGAAGAAGGCTTGCACACCTTGGAGCCTAGATATCCCACTATCGCAGTCAACATGAAAAATACATTAAATATAATAATTTTATACTAGAATCCTCCAAATGATTGGAATATTCCAAATCCTGAAATATCAGTTTTGGTTAGAATGACCATTTATTGGTTAAAGTAAACTTGTTATGATAACAATTACTGTCCTTCTTCTGACACAGCAAGTTACATGGCTGTCATTCTGGTCATCTTTCTCCAGATATAATAGACACAAATGTAGCTCTGAAATCATTATTACATCGTTAAATGTATTTTTTAAAATGCAAGCAGTATACGTATCTGAATTTGACATCATATCAGCTTCCAACAAAGTTGTGAGTGTGAGAGAATTAGAGGTGAAGGCACAGTGACAGAGAGATGAGCTTTTTACTTGCCCGCTTCTCCTATCAGTCTAGTCCCAGGTTGGGATGAGTCCAGGATGACCTGAGCTCCAAGAAAGTGGGTTGAATGATGCTGGCCATCAGACTGAGGACAACTTGTAGCAGAAAAAAATGGGCTATTCATTTTTTTTTAGTTTTTATTGACTGGAGTTCTGCCTAAATTACATTGTCTTGTTTCCTTATAGTGCTTCGTACTTTCTGGATGCATCTGCTTGACCGCCCTTGAGTTTCCTTTGTAGAACCGGACTGAACACAGGGTGAAGGGAAGTGACCTCTTGTGTATGTACGGCTGCTTCCTGTCCAGCCCGTCCCTGCCAATCATTCTATTATGAAGTCTTCTCTAGACCAGCAGAGTGAATGATGCTTCCTCTGGAGAGAGTATATACCTGGTTACTCAGCGCAGCCTTTTGTTCTATACACAGCGGAGGAATGGTCTCTGTTATCACCTCCGCCTTGGTTCCAATGGGTCATAAATTTCACCTTTTCTCATAAAATCCCAAGTCCATTCTTTTCCTCCGCTGTTTGTTATTCTTACTGTAGAAGAGACAGTTGTGAAACTCAGCTCCAGAGCCAAAGTACTCACCAATCTGTCAGTATCAATTGTGAATACCTTCCGAGCTTTTCAGAGGTGGAAAGAAGGTTTTCTGTAGAAGGTCACACACATGCAGAGGACTTCTCACACACTGCAAGATAAGGGGAAACGTTCCTCTAAATAAACACTTAGCAAAGAAGTTGTTTTTCTTCTACGAAATGATTCAAAGTACATTTCATCCAGAGATGATTCCATTTAAAATGAGGTAGGGAATCTATCTTACCTTCGGAGAAGCTCTAAATCCGGGCATTTATTATATACACCTGGCTACTCCATTCATAATATCTTCGGTTGCCACTATTATTCATTTTTTGAATGGCCGTTAATTATAAATTGTAGTGCAAGGGTTCCCTGCAGTTCTAAAAATGGCACGTTTATGCCAAATAATTCTGTGTCTTCCCCAGAGGAACATCTATTAGCACAAAATATCTCGGAAAAGGACACACCTCTGCCATGCTCCTCAGGTACACACACCACAAAAAATTATATGGAAAATGTGATTGGTTAAATCTGCTAATAATTTTCACCAATATTTTTCCTTTGTAACCCCCTTGTCCTCAACAGGGGTTACTATGTCATTTTAGTATTTGGCTGGGCCGTAGTTAACTCAGAGTTATTATATTGTTTTTGGCCTAGTTTTTCCCTAAGCTTAAAGTGGTTGTAACCTTCTGTGTGCAGCAGCCCCCCCCCCCCCCAATACCTACTTGAGCTCCATCTCAATCCAGCGATGTGCACGAGAGCCTCGGCCATCCCAGGTCTCTCCCTCATCATTGGTTGAGAGAGCAGCGGCAGCCAATGGCTCCTACTACTGTCAATCACAAACAGTGAGCCAATGAGGAGATAACGGGAGAGGGGTCAAGCTGTGTCTGTGCGGGCATGGACACACAGAGCAGTGGCTCAGGAACGAGTTTGCTTGGGTTCCCCCATAGCAAGCGGCTTGCTGTGGGGGCACTTGGCAGGAGTGAGGGGCCAGGAGCGCCGGCGGGGGAACTGAGAAGAGGAGGATCGGGGCTGCTCTGTGTAAAACCACTGCACAAAGCAAGTAAATATAACATGTTTGTTAATTTAAAAAAAATCTGTCTTTACAATTAGTTCTTAGCAATCACTTTAAGTTGGCTTGTGATTTCTCACTGTCGCCAGTAGATGTCACTGGTATTACTGGTCATAGTATGAGATTTCACAAACAAAACTAAGTTATGAATGTTTATATTTCCTTCAGCCAATCCAGTAGGAGGTTTGTGTCACTGGTGCATGCTGGGAGAGGATATAAATATTTGGGGCAGGCCATGTGTTTGCTTTTTCCCTGGGCTGAGACCTGGGGAGGTGCTGCTGCATGGAGTTCTGCTATTAGGCATGGTTTGGGGCCTAACCTGTGCTGAAGTGGTCCTGAAGCTGTCCTGCCTGTCAGGAGGAAGACCTGGGAGAGGCCCCTTACTAGAGAGAGCCAGGAAGAAGGCTGGTCTCCCAGAAAGGCACGGTGACTCACTTTGAGGGTGCACCAAAATTTGGAAATGAGATTACTGTGTTGCTGGATTGGCTTAAAGGTTCTGACACTGTGAAGCTGGACATTGATCTTTGTCTGGAGAGTCTGTAATTGATCTGCTACGGTATCTAGGGTCCCCTAACCCTTACCTCCTTAACTGTTCTGGAATAAAACTTTAAAAAGACAAAGTGACTGGTGCCCAATATCCTTTCTCGGTCCCCCCATTTTAGTCATGGACTCAGCTCTGGGGTGAAATGCTAGCCTGCCTCTGGCCTCTGGAGGAACTACTAGCAACACTTAATGTTGCTAGTAGTACCTCCAGATTAGTTTATTAACTTAGGGCTGAACTTGAACCTCACCTTTAGTTTTGCACAGCTATATATTCTCCTCTCCTGTACTGAATTTTCTTACTCTGATCTCACTGCACACTGTGTGCATTGGAAGCTGCAGCCCGCCTTATTTCCTGGATGGAGGACATCCAGTATTAACTAGCCCTTTTACACCCAGCCTAACTCTCTTTGGCCTGCCCCATTGGATTTCAGTTCTTTCAATAATGGAGGCTCGGCGTCACATGTGGGCATTATTTTGGGCAGTCTGCATGCAAATGTAGCCTTCCTAGGAACTCCCACTCATCCAGGTTGACATCCATCTACGAAGACATTTTGTAATTTCCATAACTGCTCCCAAGAGCCATCCCACAGCTTGCAACGAGGCTGAGTACTGAGGCAGATGTTTCAAGGAATCGATGTACAGCATCCTTTTGACCCCTCCCACCAGCCATGGTCTGCCTGCATTGCACAGAGAAGCACAAACCTTTGTTACTCTTGGTAACCATTTGGAACTTCACAATGTATTAACTTGTTGTACCTCTTTCTTCATACCCCAGTGTGTCTAGTGACCCAAGCTGTAGACTATGTGTGCCGGTTAGTTACATTGCCCCCCGTTTAGTAATTTCAGACCAGGCAAAGACAAAGCTTCAAACATGTTACTTGAAGAATAAATTCACATAATGACAGAGAAAAAGATAAAGTGCCAACATTTCCTAACATGCCTAGTCCCTAACTTTAGGCTTGTGACTGCCCCAGCATACCTGTTCAAGCAAAGGTCCAATACTGGTTGAGTGCATGTCTGGAATCAAGCTCCCACTTTGCCATGTTACTGGCCATTCAGAGTCCAGTATGGACATCAGGCGGGCCTGGCAAAGTGGACCAGGCCCAAACTGAACTCCTTCTCTTTCCCCTTACTTCACTCCACACCATTTCTCTCTCTCTGAGTTCAGACCACCGTCCCTTTTATATCACACAGGACCAGGGGGGGGTCAGACTCAGCAGAACCCATCAAGAAAAACCAGGGAATTACAGTTAACCCCTAAGTTCCCACTGGGGAAGCAGTAACTACTACTTGCCTACACATGGAAGGCAGGCCGGTCGGGACTCAAGAAGCAACTTTCTACGTGCACAGCTCTGCCCATTACTGCCCGCTCCAGCTCTGCAGTTTAGTGTTTAAAGACAGTTCACTTTTAAGGCTTTACTAGAATATCACAAAAAAGGAGCTGCCTTCCCCTGCTTGGTCATACTTTTCAAGACTAGGGAATGCTGTTGTGCTTCTCCTTCTCCCTGCTGTCAGGAGTAGTGAGTGACACTGCTGTCACATCTCCTGTCAGCCTATAGTGGCAGAGCCCAATGCAAGATTATCATGGTGCCCCTCATGCACCTAGGGGCCCAGGGGGGCCAATGCATTAAGACAGCCCTGCTTATTAGTAAAATATCCCTTCTGGGTGGACTGATCCTTTAAGACCTCATGTATATGAGCATAACTTTTTTTTAATGCCTCTAAATGTAGTTCTATGTTAACCTATGTGGCAATGCACATCAGGCATTTAGATCAGTATTTTAAAAGCAGAGTTTAGAGGCATAAAAAAAATGCACCAAAGCTGTGTTCAGAAAGGAGCCTATGAGCATCATTTACACGCTACATGTGCATATGAGCGTAAATAGCAATGGCCAGTAGACTGTATTTACGCTCAACCCATATGCACATAAAAGCATACAAATATGCATAAATGCACGAACAGATACAACATTAGAGGCTTTTTTTTTGCCAAGTTCTGGCGCAAAAAATATTTTTGGAGCATAAATGTATATGACTGTGTGCATGAGGCCTATTGCTTGTCCTTGCTGGTATTGCTTAAAACCAATAAGTGCAAAAAGGAACCCCACCTAGTGTCTGGATATCACCACTTGAAAAATTAATGCAAGGGGGTTTGTTTTGTTTTACAACTTAAATCTGAACTCTGGTTTTGGAGTGCTTTGTGTATTTCTTCCAGATCTGTGCAGTAATCCAGTGTGAAACTTTCCCTCTGTGCAGAAGCTTCCTGTAATAAAGACCGGTCACTGCTGCTCTCTCTCCTTGTGCAGAGTGACTGGTCTTGTCTCCGCCCCCTCCTGTAGTTTTCTGCAGGCAGTCTGAAGTGGGTGGAGCCTGCTGAGTCTCTCCCACAGCTCTGCTCTCTGGGTAGGCCACAGCGATTATGTGACCTAGGTGATATTTGGGTTTTCAAAAAAATTTGGTGTATACTAATTTTTAACCATTGTGGCTGTTGAGATATACACTATATTGTCAAAAGTATTGGGATGCCTGCCTTTACACGCACATGAACTTTAATTGCGTCCTGGTCTTAGTCCGTAGGGAACAATATTGAGTTGGCCCACCCTTTGCAGCTATAACAGCTTCAACTCTTCTGGGAAGGCTGTCCACAAGGTTTAGGAGTGTGTCTATGGCAATGTTTGACCATTTTTCCAGAAGCACATTTGTGAGGTCAGGCACTGATGTTGGGCGAGAAGGCCTGGCTCACAGTCTTCACTCTAATTCATCCCAAACGTTGAGGTCAGGACTCTGTGCAGGCCAGTCAGGTTCCTTCACCCCAAACTTGCTCATCCATGTCTTTATGGACCTTGCTTTGTACACTGGTGAGCAGTCATGTTGTACAGGGAAGGGGACATCCCCAAACTGTTCCCACAAAGTTGGGAGCATGAAATTGTCTAAAATGTCTTGGTATGCTGACACCTTAAGAGTTCCCTTCACTGGAACTAAGAGGCCAAGCCCAACCCCTGAAAGACAACCCCACACCATAATCCCCCCTCCACCAAATGATTTGGACCAGTGCACAAAGCAAGGTCCATAAAGACATGGACAAGCAAGTTTGGAGTGGAGAAACTTGACCGGCCTCCACAGAGTCCTGACCTCAGCACGATAGAACACCCTTGGGATGAAATTGGGAAGAGCGGAGACTGTGAGCCAGGCCTTCTTGTCCAACATCAGTGCCTGACCTCACAAATGCGCTTCTTGAAGAATGGTCAAACATTCCCATAAACACACTCCTAAACCTTGTGGACAGCTTTCCCAGAAGAGTTGAAGCTGTTCTAGCTGCAAAGGGTGGACCAACTTAATATTGAACCCTACGGACTAAGACTGGGATGCCATTAATGTTCATGTGCGTGTAAAGGCAGGCGTCCCAATACTTTTGGTAATATAGTGTATATTAAAATAATTATATTTGTGCCCAGAGTTCAGCTTAATTGTCTTCTTTTAGAACACAACTTTACACTTACCTTTCTTTTCTTTCATTGGATTCAACACAGTCCAGCACTTATTTTCACGATGGTTGAACTTTAATATGTCTCATTTTATTGTTTTCCATCTCCTGCGGGATCACATCCGTAAGTATCAGATGAAGGAAATGATTTAATAACAAGGAAACGCATGATTTTCTGACCTGTGTGACAGCAGAGTTCTTGGAGAACGCGCTCATCACCACGTGATCCATAATTTCTCAGCTAAATACTTCAGGAAATGTTTTATGGCTCCTTTGAGAATAAATAATGTAAGCTGCTATTGTTATTACAATGTTAAAGAAGAACTCCAGGTGTAGTGCTATCCCCGTAGGGCCCGCTGATCCAACTGCTTCTCCCCCAAACAGCACAGAGGCCACCAATTACCTAGGCCAATCCAACAGTCTACTAGTCTGCGGCTCCAACAACCAGTCTGAGGGTTTGACCGTTTGTAATTATTTGCCTGTAGAACTTTCAACAGGAGAGGGATTAGGGCATGGGACACCCCCACAACAGCCAGCAACATCAATGAGAGGACAGTCTAAACCAGTGGTCTCCAAACCACAGCTCAGGAGTCAGATGTGGCCCTTCGCTTGCCTTTATCTGGCCCTTGGGGCACTATTTCATCAACTGACACCAATGACGGGGCACCATTCTCTGGTGGCTGGTAAAATTCTGAAAAAAAACATCAATTGCAGCCTCACTGTGCCCATCAAACGCAGCCACAGTGCCCATCAATTTCAGCCACTGTACCCTCAATTGTAGCTACTGTGCCCATCAACTGCAGCCACAGTGTCCATCAATTGCAGCCACTGTGCTCATCAATTGCAGCCACTGTGCCATCAATTGCAGCCACTGTGCCATCAAACGCAGCCACTGTGCCATCAAACGCGGCCACTGTGCCCATCAATTGCAGCCACTGTGTCCATCAAATGCAGCCACTGTGCCATCAAACGCAGCCACTGTGCCCATCAATTGCAGCCACTGTGCCATCAAACGCAGCCACTGTGCCATCAAACGCAGCCACTGTGCCCATCAATTGCAGCCACTGTGCCCATCAAACGCAGCCACTGTGCCCATCAAACGCTGCCACTGTGCCCATCAAACGCTGCCACTGTGCCCATTGTATGCCGCCACAGTGCCATCAAATGCCGCCACTGTGCCCATCGTATGCCGCCACAGTGCCACCAAATGCCGCCACTGTGCCCATCAAATGCTGCCACTGTGCCCATTAAATGCTGCCACTGTGCCATCAAATGCCGCCACTGTGCCATCAAATACTACCACTGTGCCCATCAAATGCCGCCACTGTGCCCATCAAATGCTGCCACTGTGCCATCAAATGCCGCCACTGTGCCATCAAATGCTGCCACTGTGCCATCAATTGGACGCTCCGCCACTGGCACCATTCCTCCCACCCACTGACACTGTCAATGGCACTATTCTTCCCATTAATACCAACATTGGGGCCTGCTATTATAGCCAATGATGGGCATTGTTTATGTGTACTGATGCCAGGGCATTTTCTACTCCAACTAGCCACAGTCCGCCCCCGCCCCCCTCACCCCCAAAACCTGAGGGACAAGTAAACTGGCCCTTTGTTTAGAAAGTTTGAAGACCCCTGGTATAAGCCCTCACAGCTGGGGACCATAAGGTATCTTTCTACACAGTCTCAAAGCCTCACAGCTTGGGGCCACGAGGCAAGTGTCTGACACCTGGTTACCCTTCACAATTGTACAGCTGTAGGTACACACACTGCACAGTACAGGAAAGCACTCTTCACAAAGCTCCCAGTCCAGGACACCACTGAGGAAGGGGAATGGCCAGTATCTGAATCCCTATAAGAGCAGTCTCAGGACAGTTGCCACCTTCCTCCAGACACCTCTCAGTGAGTGAGAAATATCCTTCTCAAGACCAGATCTCTTTGGTGAAGTCCTGCAGCAGTTCCAAGTCCCTTTCAGGTCTCCTGTCCCGAGACCTCCAAAAACAGCAGCACAATCCAAACCTTTCCTCAGAGGGACAACACCCCCTCTAAGGCCTCTAAGGCTGGGAACTTCTTTGTAGAGGAAGAAGAAGACAAACGCTCTGGGGCTTCAGACTATTTATCAGCTTCCTCAGCCACCATCTGGGCACACCTTCCCAGAATTTGGCTAGGCCATGATCGATAATCAGGCTGGTAATTTGAATTCTCCCCCCCTAAGCTCTAGAACAGTGGTGGCCTGTCCATTAGGGGCGCACGGGCGCTTCCCCCCCTTATCCATGTGTCCGGCCCCCTGATCTACATACAGGGCGCTGGATGCATGGATTCCAATCAGGGTTTTTTTTTGAAGCATGTAATTAGAGCCAGAGGCCCATCTAGTTTTGCGACACTAGCGAATGAATAATCGCTATTGTAAACACTGATTCTCCTCCCAGCCAATCAGAAAGCGGGTCATGAGACCCATCACCCGATTGGAAGAAAGGAGATCCAATCCGATTGGCCGCCAGGAGGAGGAGGGAGGAGATGCAGGGAAACCGCTGTGAAAGCAGCCGCCCGCAGCCCAAAGAGAAGCCTCCCGGAAAGCTGCCCGCGAGATGGGGTAAGTGCAGGGCCCCGACTGACTGACCGACCACGGGGGGGGGGGGGGGGCGGACTGCTTGCCGCCCCCCCCCAAAAAAAAACACAAGCCGCCACTGCTCTAGAATCCTTTTCTAGAAGCAGGGGGAAACAGTCAAACTCCCAGCCTGTGAAACCCTTAACAGACCAAAACAAGCAATCTCTGTAAACATTGGCATACTGATAGGAGGAGCAAGCAGAGTGACAGAGAAATAAGCCACCAAAGAGATAACTCCAAGAGGCATTGGGACTTCAATACTAATTTTTACAGAACAGTGAAGGAAAAACAATCATTTGGAGAGCTAATGAGCTTGTTAGGTATTATTATGTAGGTATTAAAGTGGTTGTAAACCCTTATGCCGCGTACACACGGTCGGACTTTTCAGCTACAAAAGTCCGACAGCCTGTCCGACAGACTTCCGGTGGACTTCCGGTGGACTTTCGGCGGACTTGCAGCAGGCTTGTGGCAGACTTTCTAATGAACAGACTTGCCTACACACGACCACACAAAAGTCCGACGGATTCGTACGTGATGACGTACACCGGACTAAAATAAGGAAGTTGATAGCCAGTAGCCAATAGCTGCCCTAGCGTGGGTTTTTGTCCGTCGGACTAGCACACAGACGAACGGATTTCGGGGTCCGTCGTAGTTACGACGCAAAGATTTGAAGCATGTTTCAAATCTAAAGTTTGTCGGATTTGAGGCTGAAAAAGTCCGCTGAAAGTCCGGGGAAGCCCACACACGATCGGATTACCAGCCAGCTTTAGTCCGTCAGCGTCCGTTGGACTTTTGTAGACCAAAAGTCTGACCGTGTGTATGCCCCATTACATATACTCAGTGAAGTGACTGGCCTCGGGTGCTACACAGAGATTAAACAAATCCTCCTACTTAAACTGTACCTGTTTATCTGCAGCCATCTTTCCCCCACATTCATTCAAAGTGCAGAATTTACACAGGATCTCTCAGCTCTGAAAAGCAGGGGGCTGAGAGCTGAAGTTTCATCAGTAAGGAGAGCTCTGAGAGCTGATTGGAGGGAACGGAAACACTCCCTTCACACAGCACACAGGAAAAAAACTGAGGCTGTAAATCATAGGCTGTGCCCTCCCCTGTCACCATTTCTCTCTTGGTGTCAGGAAAACTTGTCAGACGCAACTCATGCTTATAGCAGAGGAAAGATGCAGTGGACAGAAACAAAAGTGCTATGGCTTGAGACAGGTACACATTACAGAGGGATATACTTTGTTCATATTTTATGTCTGAGGTTTACAACCACTTTAAAGTCTAGTAGGAACTTCAGTTAGACTCAAGTGGGCCATAAACGCTGGCACAACGGATTACTGTTACTGTTACGTATAAGTATTCACTCAAAGCTTTAACTTTAATATTTAACTAAACCAAAAGTGTAATATATTGCAGCTTTCCAATCCTTAGATATGAAGGCTGCATTAAAAACCTCCTCTATTAGAATGCCTCATTCTGGATGAAGGAGCAACAGGGGCACCTTTGGACAGCAGCATTGCCAGTCATAACCAGGTACAGGCACAGCAAACAGTTTTCTTTTCCTTTTTGGATAAAGGTTTTACATAAATACAGTGGAACCTTGGTTTTACGAGTAACGGGGTTAACGAGCTTTTTGAAAGACGAGCAACTTTTCTTTTTTTTTAAACAATTACCGACCGCCGCACGACTATATACGTCCTGACTTTGAAGAGGGATATCTCGGTAATGGCAGCAGCTGCTGCCACAACCGAGGTATCCATCTCTTCAGGCGGCGGTTCTGTTAACGATAATGGTGGTCTCTGCGGCGGATACGCCGCGAGATCACCGTTATCAGCGGCGGGAGAGGGGCCCCCCTCCCACCGCTCTCAAGCGCTCTCCGCTGCTTACCGGAGCCGTCTGCAGCGGCGGAGGCGATCGGGACCTGTCCATGGCTGGGTATGGAGACGAGTGAGGCTAAGATGGCCCCCAGCCGTCTCCATACCATAGCAGGACGGAAGCGACGTCAAAACGTCACTTCCACCCATACGTCTTAAAGGCACATTTTTCTGTTGTCATTTTTTTCAAATGACAATTTTTTTTTTCTTTTATTGTATTTAAGTCCAAATATGAGATCTGAGGACTTTTTGACCCCAGATCTTATATTTAAGAGGACCTGTCATGCTTTTTTCTATTAGGGATGTTTACATTCCTTGTAATAGGAATAAAAGTGACCCAATTTTTTTTTTAAACAGTCTAAAAATAAATAAAATCAAATAAAATATATTAGAAAAATAAATTGTTTTAATGTGCCCCGTCCCGCCGAGCTCGCGTGCAGAAGCGAACGCATACGTAAGTAGAGCCCGCATATGAAAACGGTGGTCAAACCACACATGAGAGGTATCACCGCGATCGTTACAGTGAGAGCAATAATTCTAGCCCTAGATCCCCTCTGTAACTCAAAACATGCAACCTGTAGAATTTTTTAAATGTCGCCTATGGAGATTTTTTTAAGGGTAAAAGTTTGACGCCATTCCACGAGCGGGCGCAGTTTTGAAGTGTGAAATGTTGGGTATCAATTTACTCGGCTTAACATTATATTTCACAATATAAAAAAAAATTGGGCTAACTTTACTGTTGTCCTCTTTTTTTATTCAAAAAAGTGAATTGTTTCCAAAAAAAGTGCGCTTGTAAAAAAAGTATTGCAATGACCGCCATTTTATTCTCATGGGGGGTTCTAAGTAATTTTCTAGCAAAAAAAACGTGTTTTGAACTTGTAAACACTGAGTCTGAAAAAGAGGCTCGGTCTTAAAGTGGTTAATTCTGACTCGGTTTGCGAGTGTTGTCACGCAAAACGAGCAGAATTCAAACTAATGGGCGTTGCAGTACCGTATTAAGTGCGGGGGCGCCGGAGACACTCGCAACGGTTCGGAGCCGTTCGGAAATACTCGGAATGACTCGGAAATACTCGGAATGACTCGGAAATACTCGGAAACACTCAGAAATACTCAGTTCCCGAGTGATTCCGAGGCTTTCCGAGTTCAGCCGTGCTGTCCCCGAGTATTTCTGAGGCTCTCCGGTCCCCCCCCCCTCTGGCCACATGCGGTATTGCAGGTAATAGAAGTCAATGCAGAACAAATTATCTTTGGTTCCATTGACTTCTATGAGGAAACTCGCTTTCATTTGCGAGTGCTTTGGATTACAAGCATTCACCTGGAACGGATTATGCTCGTAATCCAAGGTTCCACTGTAAATAAAAACTGATCATTGAAAGCACCCCTGTCGGTGGTTAACAGTTTGTCTCAATCCTTCCGCTACATTTGCAGCACAGCTTGTCCTGTTAAAAAAAAAAAAAAAAAACAGACATACTGGGCAGATCACTAGGCGAAAACAAAGGAAATAATGTCTAAAATAAGAATACTAATGCATCCAGCACTTCTAAGACTTGGTAAGCTACAGAAAAACGATTTGCTTTTGCGTTTATTACCACTTTAAAACCCTTTGTTTTTAGGATCTAAATGATGCTGGGTTCTCTGGTTACTTCTACTAAGAGTGTATTGATTATTTTTTCATACGATCAAATCTTTCTCATTGATCAAGGGACAGCCACAATTAGCCCCATGTATAAATTCTTTGCGCTTACAAAGACTAAACTTTTTTTTTTTTTTTTTACTATGGCTCATGAAAGTGTAGACTGTGCTGCAATAATCAGTTTTGTGGCGAGTTTCCTGTTGCTCCCCTCTGATAGAAGCTGTCTGCAGTTGGGGTTTTCACAAATGCAATTTGAAAGCATCTACTGGCAAGGCTATGTGGGCTAGAGATGGGCAAGTAACACAACTTGGAGGTACTGCCAAGTCACTGCCACGCCAAGGAGCTTACTTGTTTTTATCGAGCCAAGAAGTAGATGAGCCAGATCAAACACTCAGTGATTACAGATCAGGAGAGGGAAAGACTGCATTGCAGCAGCACCCACTGCAGTAAATATGGGGAACAGCTTATCTTCTCTTAGTTGTTGAGCTTAGAAGGACGCATTCATGGAGTAGCTTTATCCTACGTGATTCACGGGGAATAGTATATTTTCAGGGAGTACATATATTGAGTCACTATTGTAACTTCCCAATGAAAGAAAAATGTTAGGTGACTCTTTCATGTCTTTACTTGCTTGCTGCCCCATATTTTGATGACTACATTTCATACAAATGATGAGGAACAACTTATCTCTCCTCAGTTTTTCCAAAGTATTGAATTCAAAAATCTGTTTGACAGCCAGAATTATCAGGAGGAGATCAGCTATAGTATCCTATGTGTTTCCCTCTTGTAAGGTTCTCTTTACCTTATTGAGGGCCACCAGGGCAGCCATCAGAACGTTTTGGGCCCCCTTACACAGCTTTAGGCCTGCAGCCCCCCCCCCCGCCCCCCGAGCCTGACCACCAACATTCCCAAGGGCCTGCCCACGGGCCATCTCACCGAATCCGCACTCGTCCCCCCTCACACCTGTACGCACTCAGCCCTCCTCACACCTGTACGCATTCAGCCCCCCTCACACCTTAACGCACTCAGCCCCCTCACAGCTGTACGCACTCAGCCCCCCTCACACCTGTACGCACTCAGCCCCCCTCACACCTGTACGCACTCAGCCCCCCTCACACCTGTACGCATTCAGCCCCCCTCACACCTGTACGCACTCAGCCCCCCTCACACCTGTACGCACTCAGCCCTCCTCACACCTGTACGCACTCAGCCCTCCTCACACCTGTACGCACTCAGCCCCCTCACACCTGTACGCACTCAGCCCCCCTCACACCTGTACGCACTCAGCCCCCCTCACACCTGTATGCACTCAGCCCCCCTCACACTTGTACGCACTCATCCCCCCACACACCTGTATGCACTCAGCCCCCCCTCGCACCTGTACACACTCATCCCCCCTCACACCTGTACGCACTCATCCCCCCTCACACCTGTACACACTCAGCCCCCCTCACACCTGTACGCACTCAGCCCCCCTCACACCTGTACGCACTCATCCCCCCCTCACACTTGTACGCACTCATCCCCCCACACCTGTACACACTCAGCCCCCCCTTGCACCTGTACGCACTCAGCCCCCCTCGCACCTGTACGCACTCAGCCCTCCCTCACACCTGTACGCACTCATCCCCCCTCACACCTGTACACACTCATCCCCCCTTGCACCTGTACACACCCATCCCGCCTCACACCTGTACGCACTCATCCCCCCTCACACCTGTACGAACTCATCCCCCCTCGCACCTCTATGCACTCATCCCCCCTCGCACCTGTACGCACTCATCCCCCCTCACACCTCTACGCACTCATCCCCCCTCGCACCTGTACGCACTCATCCCCCCTCGCACCTGTACGCACTCATCCCTCCTCACACCTGTACGCACTCATCCCCCTCACACCTGTACGCACTCAGCACCCCCCCTCACACCTGTATATGTCAGCCCCCCTCCTCACATCTGTTCACACTCAGCACCGCCCCCTCACTTCTGCATATATGTCAGCCCCCTCACTCCTGTATATATGTCAGCGCCCCCTCACGTCGTATATATGTCAGCCCCCTCACTCCTGTATATATGTCAGCCCCCCTCACTCCTATATATGTCAGCCCCCCTCACTCCTATATATATATGTCAGCCCCCCTCACTCCTGTATATATGCCAGCCCCCCTCAGTCCTATATATGTCAGCCTCCCTCACTCCTGTATATATGTCAGCCCCCTCACTCCTGTATATGTCAGCCCCCCTCACTCCTGTATATATGTCAGCCCCCTCACTCCTGTATATATGTCAGCCCCCCCGACTTCTATATATATGTCAGCCACCCCACTCCTGTATATATGTCAGCCCCCCCACTTCTGTATATACGTCACCCCCCCCCACTCCTGTATATATGTCAGCCCCCTTAACGCCTGTATATATGTCAGCCCCCCTCACTCCTGTATATATGTCAGCCCCCCTCACTCCTGTACACATGTCAGCCCCCTCACCCTTGTATATATGTTACCCCCCCACTTCTGTATATATGCCAGCCTCCCACACTCTATATATGTCAGCTCCCCCCATTCCTGTATATAGGTCAGCCGCCCTTACCCCGGTATAAATGTCAGCCCCTCTTACTCCTGTATATATATCAGCTCCCCTCACTCCTGTATATATGTCAGCCCCCTCTCATTCCTGTATATATGTCAGTCCCCCCCCCACGTTTATATATATGTCAGCCCCCCTCACTCCTGTATATATGTCAGACCCCCTCACTCCTGTATATATGTCAGCCCCCCTCACGCCTGTGTATATGTCAGCCCCCCCCTCACACCTGTATTTATGTTAGCCCCCTTCACTCCTGTATATATGTCAGCCCCCCTCACTCCTGTATATATGTCTGCCCCCCCACCCCCTCACACCTGTATTTATATCAGTCCCCCTCACTCCTGTATATATGTCAGCCCTCCTCACTCCTGTATATATGTATGCCCCCCTCACACCTGTATATATGTCAGCCCCCCACATACACAAATCTGTAAACACACAAAGCTCTGGTCTCTCCCTGTACACAAAAAGCCCCCCTCCCTTTCCTTCGCAGCCCCTACTTGTAAAGAAGGTCTTCCTACCTAGTCCCAGCTCTTGTTTCCACAAAGCTGACATGTTGTTGAGACACACAAGAGCTGCAGCCAATCACAGTACATAGCACAGTACAGGCAGCTCACACGAGGGGTGCACATGCACATAGTAGCCAGAGGTGGCAGTAAAGAGCTCACTGAATGAGCTCAATGACACAGAGCAGCAGAGGCTGCCGAGATAATTTATATAGTGCAGAACACGGCTCCCCTTCACCCGCTCCTGTCTTCTCTGCCTGTTTGGGCCCCTCCAGACACTTGGGCCCCTTACAATTGTATCAGCTGTCCCCCCCAATGGTGGCCCTGAGGGCCACCTTACTAGAATAAGGGGCTTTTTATGGCAATAAATGGTCTGACATATATACAGGAGTGAGGGCAGGAGCTGACATTATGGGCATTACTAGCTCCAGGCACCAGGACCTATCCGGATCCCAAGGCCACAAACACCAGAGATTCTTTTAAAAGTTTTAGGTGGCACTTCTACTACAGTGAGTAGCTGGTTGTTAAGGAGCGGGCCGGGAAGCCGCCAGCGGCGTCCTTAACAACGGATGGGTCATTAGCTGGGGCTTCCCCCCTGACAGCTGAATGAAAAAAAAAAAACATTGCCAGCAATTAGGGATGAGCCGAACACCCCCCGGTTCGGTTCGCACCAGAACTTGCGAACAGACAAACAATTTGTGCGAACATGCGAACACCGTTAAAGTCTATGGGACACAAACGTGAAAAATCAAAAGTTGACATTTTAAAGGCTTATATGCAAGTTATTGCCATAAAAAGTGTTTGGGGACTCGGGTCCTGCCCCAGGGGACTTGTATCAAAAAAATAATGCAAAAAAAAGTTTTTAAAATAGCCGTTTTTTCAGGAGGAGTGATTTTAAAAATGCTTAAAGTTAAACAATAAAAATGAAATATTCTTTTAAATATCGTGCCTGGGGGTCCCCTTAATGTGCCTGTAAAGTAGCGCATTTTTCCCATGTTTAGAAAAGTACCACAGCAAAATGACATTTCTAAAGGAAAAAATGTAATTTAAAATTGCTCACGGCTGCAGTGTATTGCATTACAGGCCCCCAAAGGGCCTGGTATGGACGGGGGGAACCTATGCTGTTTTTCTCTTAATTCTGTCATAGGGCTCCCCTATACTACACTGAGAACACTATATACGCTGAACTGCAGTATATATACTATATGGACTGCACTATATACTCTGAACTGCAGTATATATACTATACGGACTGCACTATATACTCTGCTGAAAAATTGGGCCTTAGGTATTGGTGGTGGCAGAACACGGTAACCCCTCACAGTTACTCTTGTTGGGTGCAGGAATGGTCCCTGCTGTTAAATATTATTTCAGAGGCTGCTTGCCCTCTTTTAGTGGCCTGGCAGTCTGCCTCTCCTTGAAGGCCTTCCGGACATGATGGGTATTTTTTTTTAAACACCACACTACACTGTCTTGTATAATGTGTACACCGCCTGAAGTGTGTTTGAAACTGTACACACTGTATTAGATACTGTGTACACCGCCTGCACTGTATTAGAAACTGTACACCGCCGAATGCACTGTATATATAGGCTACGCTGAATGCAGAGTATATATAAGTATATAAAACGCGTATGCAGCAAAGCACCTGGAACGCATCCGGACTGCATTTCTATGGTGTGAAGTGGCCCGAAGACCACCCAAGAAGCATGAAAGGACCGCATGTGGTTGTTGGGCCACAGGTTGGTTACTAGGGCTTTAAATAAAACGTAGATTTTTAGTGCACTGCTCTTAACTGGCACTCCCTTTCTGTGGCATACGTTTTTTACCTGGTTATATTGTATTTGGAACCAAACTCAAAAACGAGTGTCTGAAGGTCCTGCTGTGAACTGAGTGTGATTACTTGTGCAGACTCCTGTACTCAAAACTACAAGGGGTCTTCATAAAGTTTCCACACTTTTTTATATCTTAACCGGTTCCGGACCACCTTCCACACATTTACTGTGACAAGGCGGCCTGGCTGCACGAAAACAACGTACCTGTACGTCGCTTCGAGCAGTAGCCTCTGGGGAAGGGGACAGAGGGGAAGCTAATCAGGGGGTCCAGCGGATGCAATGTCCGCCGGCCACCCGCGTTCATTCTCCAGAGAGGTAGAACAGCGATCTACATATGTAAACAAGGCAGATCGCCATTCTGACAGGGGCGAACATAGAGATCTTGTGTTTCTGCTAAGCAGGAACACGGATCTCTGTGTTTCCCCAGTTAGAGCAACCCCGACACAGTTAGCAAGCACCCCCTAGGGGCACACCTAACCTGTTGATCGCCCCTGGTGTTAACCCCTTTCCTGCCAGTGTCATTAGTGCAGTGATACTGCATATTTTTAGCACTGATCACTGTATTAGTATCACTGGTCCCCTAAAAAAGTTAAAAAAGTGTCAGTTAGGTGTCAGATTTGTTCGCCGCAATGTCGCTCCCGTTAAAAATCGCTGATCGCCGCCATTACTAGTTAAAAAAAAAAAAAAAATTCCATAAAAATATCCCATTGTTTGTAGACACTATGACTTTTGCGCAAACCAATCAATGTACACTTATTGGGATTTGTTGTACCAAAAATATTTAGCAGAAAACATATTGGCCTAAATTGATGAAGAAATTCAATTTTTTTTTTAATTGGACACATTATAGCAGAAAGTGAAAAATATTAGGTATTCTTTCAAAATTGTCGCTCTTTTTTTATTTATAGTGCAAAAAAAACAAAAAACGCAGAGGTGCTCAAATACCACCAAAAGAAAGCTCTATTTGTGGGGAAAAAGGACATAAATTTTATTTGGGTACAACTTCGTACAATCACGCAATTGTCAGGTAAATTAACGCAGTGCCGTAACGCAAAAAATGGCCTGGTCATGTACGGGGTAATTAGAGTTAATTTGGGTTGGCGGCAGCCCACTTTCTATTGGCAGCCACCCGGGCTCCGCCTCTTGTTACTTCCCCTCGGCAAGTCAGCTTGGCCTCCATGAGGCTGGTCTTCTGTAATGGCGGCGGAGATCAAATCATGCAGGAGGGACTCTACTGGGGGCATCCATGATGTAAGGAGGGACTCCACTGGGGACACCTGATGTACAGAGAGACTCTGCTGGGGACACCTGTGATGTAAGGAGGGACTCTACTGGGGACACCTAATGTAAGGAGAGACTCCGCTGGGGGCACCCGATGTAAAGAGGGACTCCGCTGGGGACACCTGATGTAAAGAGGGACTCTGCTGAGAACACCTGATGTAAGGAGACACTCTGCTGGGAATTGCTGGTGTAAGGAGGGACTCTACTGGGGGCACTTGATGTAAGGAGGGACTCTGCTGTGGGCACCTGATGTAAGGAGAACTCTGCTGGGAATGTCTGATGTAAGGAGAGACTCTACTGGGGGCACCTGATGTAGGGAGGTACTCTGCTGGGAATGCCTGATGTATGGAGGGACTCTGCTGGGAATGCCTGATGTAAGAAGGGACTCTAATGAGGGCACCTGACGTAAGGGGAGCTCTTATGGGGCACCTGATGTAAGGAGGGACTCTTCTGGGGGCACCTGATGTAAGGAGTGACACTACTGAGGTCACCTGATGTAAGGAGGGACACTGCTGGGAATGCCTGGTGTAAGGAGGGACTCTACTGGGGGCACCTGATGTAAGGAGGGACTCTGCTGGGGGCACCTGATGTAAGGAGAGACTCTGCTGGGAATGCCTAGTGTAAGGAGGGACTCTACTGGGGGCACCTGATGTAAGGAGGGATTCTACTGGGGGACCTGATGTAAGGAGGGACTCTACTGGGGGGACCTGATGTAAGGAGGGACTCTGCTGGGAATGACTGATGTAAGGAAGGACTCAACTGGGGGCACCTAATGTAAGGAGGGACTCTACTGGGGGCACCTGATGTAAGGAGGGACTCTGCTGGGAATGCCTGATGTAAGGGGGGACTCTAATGGGCGCACCTGATGTAAGGAGGGACTCTAATGGGGGCACCTTATGTAAGGAGGGACTCTACTGGGGGCACGTGATGTAAGGAGGGACTCTTCTGGGGGCACCTGATGTAAGAAGGGACTCTGCTGGGAATGCCCGATGTAAGGAGGTACTCTACTGGGGGCACCTGATGTAAGGAGGGACTCTGCTGGGGGCACCTGATGTAAGGAGGGACTCTACTGGGAATGCCTGAGATAGAAGGGACTCTACTGGGGGCACCTGATGTAAGGAAGGACTCTGCTGGGCGCACTGGGTGTAAGGAGGGACTCTACTGGGAATGCCTGGTGTAAGTAGGGACTCTGCTGGGGACACCTGATGGCATGTGGTGGCAGATGACGGTGGCGAGTGACATGCTCAGAGCTCCTACTCATTCTGCTTTATGGTGAGTTGAACTATTTCATTTTATATTACAATGTAATACTAGAAATAATGCATTCAATCATCCTGACACCATAACAACCATGGTACTGTGGTGATTGAAGTCCTAACACCAGGTGTTTGGAGTATTTTTATCTGCTTTCCAAGGTGTTGGGCCTCGGAAAAGGTACCTGACAGATAAGGCTGCACTGAAGGGACTGTATTTATGGGCACTGATAAGGCTGCACTGATGGGACTGTATTAATGGGACTGTATTGATGGGCACTGATAAGCTGCACTGATGGGACTGTATTGATGGGCACTGATAAGCTGCACTGATGGGACTGTATTGATGGGCACTGATAAGCTGCACTCATAAGGCTGCACTGATGGGACTGTATTGATGGGCATTGATAAGCTGCACTGATGGAACTGTATTGATGGGCACTGATAAGCTGCACTCATAAAGCTGCACTGATGGGACTGTATTGATGGGCATTGATAAGGTCACACTGATGGGACTGTACTGATGGGTACTTATAAGGCTGCACTGACGGGACTGTACTGATGGGCACTGATAAGGCTGCACTGATAAGGCGGCACTGATGGGACTGTATTGATGGGCACTGATAAGGCTGCACTGATAAGGCGGCACTGATGGGACTGTATTGATGGGCACTGATAAGCTGCACTGACGGGACTGTATTGATGGGCACTGATAAGGCTGCACTGATGGGACTGTATTGATGGGCACTAATAAGCTGCACTGATATGGCTGCACTAATGGGACTGTATATATGGGCACTGATAACCTGCACTGATAAGACTGCATTGATGGGACTGTATTGATGGGCACTGATAAGCTGCACTGATAAGGCTGCACTGATGGGACTGTATTGATGGGCACTGATAAGCTGCACTGATAAGGTCACACCGATGGGACTGTACTGATAGACACAGAAAAGCCTGCACTGATGGGCACTGAAAAGCCTGCACTGATGGGCACTGATAAGGCTGCACTGATGGGCACTGGTGGGACTGCACTGATAGGCACAGATAAGGCTGCACTGATGGGCACTGATAAGGCTGCACTGATGGGCACTGATAAGGCTGCACTGATGGGACTGTACTGATGGGTACTGATAAGGCTGCACTGATGTTGCTGCACTGCTGGGCACTGAAAATAATAGATACAACATTTGTAATGGTATACAAAACAACAAAATATACAAGTAGACACTTGGTACCCACAGAGAGGAAGAGGTGGCGCTCTGAGAGGAAAAGGTGGAGCCTAAAGAGAAATCCTGATCCCTGAACCCCTCTCTAGTTGAAGTTATTCAGCAATAAATTCTATAAAGACATCCTCTAGACTGAGGCTGTATTGTCAATATGCAGGCAGACAGCCTCTGTACTAGCATGGGAGCCCTTTGTCATATTCAGCAACCTCTTTGGGGATGAGCGCTACATATGATTGATGGGCATTTTTTTGTATATGAAATTATTTGGATTTACCTGTTTGGTTCCACCTTGATCTATGTGCATCGATGTAAGCCCCTGTTTTGAATGGGTACAATGAATACTGTTGGACTTATTTACCCACAGGGAATACGTTTGTAGATGTGATACACCAGTACAGTCCTATGAAATTGCAGTATACTTATACACACCGGTTGAGTTTATCCCACAATCCTTAACTGTACCTGACATATATTTGACAGTTGTATTGGTCTTATTTATGGTAATGTACTGCACCCCCTTAAGACCCACAAGTAGAATTGGATCCCCCACCTTGCACAGCCAGGCGCACCAAATTTTCACAGTCACTCTTAAGTCAGGGAACAGTCCGGCACTTTTTTTGTTTTATTTAGGAATTAGAACTTGGATGGGGATTGGGAATTATGGGATGCCCATTTGATTTCAAATAACTTCAGGGACAACTTCTCCTATATACAGTGCTTTGAAAAAGTATTCATACCCCTTGAAATTTTCCACATTTTGTCATGTTACAACCAAAAAAGGTAAATCTATTTTATTGGGATTTTATGTGATGAACCAACACAAAGTGGCACATAATTGTGAAGTGGAAATTAAACGATAAATGGTTTTCAAAATGTTTTACAAATAAATATCTATAAAGCGTGGCGTGCATTTGTATTCAGCTCCCTTTACTCTGATACCTCTAACTAAAATCTAGTGGAACCAATTGCCTTCAGAAGTCACCTAATTGGTAAATAGAGTCTACCTGTGTGTAATTTAATCTCAATATAAATATAGCTGTTCTGTGAAGCCCTCGGTGGTTTGTTAGAGAACCTTGGTGAACAAACAGCATCATGAAGGCCAAAGAACACACCAGACAGGTCAGGGATAAAGTTGTGGAGAAGTTTAAAGCAGGGTTAGGTTATAAAAAAAAATATCCCAAGCTTTGAACATCCCACTGTTCAATCCATCATCCGAAAATGGAAATAGTATGGCACAACTGCAACCCTACCAAGACATGGCCGTCCACCTAAACTGACAGGCCGTGCAAGGAGAGCATTAATCAGAGAAGCAGCCAAGAGCCCTATGGTAACTCATGAGGAGCTGCAGAGATCCACAGCTCAGGTGGGAGAATCTGTCCACAGGACAACTATTAGTCGTGCTCTCCACAAATCTGGCCTCTATGGAAGAGTGGCAAGAAGAAAGCCATTGTTGAAAGAAAGCCATAAGATGTCCCGTTTGCAGTTTGCGAGAAGCCATGTGGGGGACACAGCAAACATGTGGAAGAAGATGCTCTGATCAATTGAGATCAAAATTTAACTTTTTGGCCTTAAAGCAAAATGCTATGTGTGGTGGAAAACTAACACTGCACAACACCCTGAACACACCGTGAAACGTGGAGGTGGCAGCATCATGTGGTGGGGATGCTTTTCTTCAGCACCGGGACCGGGAAGCTGGTCAGAGTTGATGAGAAGATGGGTGAGACTAAATACAGGGCAATCTTAGAAGAAAACCTGTTAGAGTCTGCAAAAGACTTGAGTCTGGGGCAGAGGTTCACCTTCCGGCAGGACAACAACCTTAAACATACAGCCAGAGCTACAATGGAATGGTTTAGATCAAAGCATATTCATGTGTTAGAATGACCCAGTCAAAGTCCAGACCTAAATCCAATTGAGAATCTGTGGCAAGACTTGAAAATTGCTGTTCACAGACTCTCTCTATCCAATCTGACAGAGCTTGAGCTATTTTGCAAAGAAGAATGGGCAAAAATGTCACTCTCTAGATGTGCAAAGCTGGTAGAGACATCCCCAAAAAGACTTGCAGCTGTAATTGCAGCGAAAGGTGGTTCTGTTGTGGAAATTTTATTATATGGACTCATGTGGACATTTTATTTTAGGATGTGTGTTTTATAGATTGTCATCTGTCTCCCTGTGTCTGATTTAACCGAGGAGCGCTCTAGTAGAGCGCACTTGGGTTGAATGGGGACCAGCGGTAAAACCGTCAGTATGAAAAGCTTCTCATGGGCTTGGAGATATGTTCTCTGTGTGTGTGGGCATTTGCCGGTTTGTAAGTATCAAGCGCAATTCACTGGGCTTCTTGCCTTCAAATGTCTATGCACATTAGAGAAGCAAAGTCCGCATAACGAGAGAAACATATTATATCTCTGTTGTGGCTACGCTATCCCTTTTGGATACATATCTGCTTTTATAAGAGGACATTGATATCTGCCTTGTTGGAATACTCATATCGTATAATGACAACAGTAGTAGCAATGCCCCCGCAAATCTTCTCAAGCCTGTAAGAACAAGTAGAATGATCTTACTAGATACTGGTTACTCTGAGCAGTATTGAATAGGCTCCATGCTGACAAAGATGGTGAATGTGCATGTGGCTGGGCGGGGGGGGGGCATTGTACATGCCTCAAGTGGGTGGGAGATGTGCACCCCCCCCCCCACTCCTGTGGATGCCCTCCCCTTTACTGTTGTCATTTCCTGTGTTATCATTTCCTGTGATGTCATTTTGCATGGGGGAAGCGATTGGCTGTTGGGGCCTTGTCATTCCTTTTGTTGCCGATAAATAAAAACAAAGTGGCTGTGCTCGTGAGGGCAGACCTGTGGAGCTAAGGATGTAAGAATGGTGGTCATGTCTGTGTTACTTGGGAAGATATGAGAAACAGGGTCGTACTAAGATGCATTATACCAAATGGCTGAAAGTGACATGGATTATAGCAAAATTTCCACGTCAGGTACTACGAAGTATTGACTCAGGGGGGCTGAATACAAATACACGCCACACTTTTCATATATTTATTTGTAAAAAAATGTAATACCATTTATCATTTTCCCTCCATTTCACAATTATGTGCCACTTTGTGTTGGTCTATCACATAAAATCCCAATAAAATACATTTACGTTTTTGGTTGTAACATGACAAAATGTGGAAAATGTCAAGGGGTATGAATACTTTTTCAAGGCACTGTACAGTCTATATACACTCCTCACTTCCTCCAGCACACTTGCTTGCAGAACTCCAGCTGGTACACTGTTTGTGGGTCTGACAAAAAGCACTCAGTCATATTTAGAGCATCAACCCATTACAGGCAGGAACTCATGGCCCCTTGGTGTGGAGCAAAAAGTCAGTGTCCAGCATACATCCTTTTGGCTACTGATCCCAGCACCACTTCTTCAGGCACTGCCAGCCCGCCTGGTTGCAGCTGCCTTTTTCACTAGCCTTCCTGGCTAACTTCTCCAGAACAGTCCTCCCAGGCGGATACTCGCTCCACAGTCCTCCCAGACTGTGCACCCAGCAGCCCACCCGGCTGACTTCTCAGGAGATCTCCTGGACATGCTGACTTGCTCCTGCTGTCCTTTTCGTGCTCCCGTGCCTCCAGGAAAGGATTCCTCCATGTGTTCTAGAGGGTCCCTCCGGCCCCCGAGCTCCAGGCCCAAAGTCACCCCCTCCAGATTAGGGGGCTCACTCAATGGCAAACGACAGTCTCCTCAGCACCCCATCTCTATCTTCCACCCAACTGTCCCTTGCTGGCATGACCCATGCATATCTATGAGGTGTCTACCCCCTTCCAGACCCTTTTTGCTGGGGATTGGTCGAGGACCTCATAAATATGCCAACCAGCTCCTCCTAGCTTCCACCCACCACTTCTAAAAGCTTCTCGAAGGTTCCAGAAAACAGGGGGAGGCACCAGAGATGCTGCTTGCTGAAACATCCAGCCTCACTGAGTCACTGAGTACAGCTTACTCTACAAAAAAAAACTATCAACATCTAGCACACTAGAGGGTGCTACATTAATATATAGGGGAGCAGGATACAGAGAGGTGAAAGTAACCTAAGTCAAGTTTTGTTATATTTCTTGTGTGCAATAAATGTTGTATAGGATTGTGAGAAGTGGTTTCTGGTATATTTGCTGTTATATAAAATATCTCTGTGAATTAAAATGTAAAATAGTGGTTAAGTCCTAAAAAATCAGGTTTTCTTTGTTTTTGGTGGGTTAATAGTTTATACCTACCTAAGCTTTCCTAACCTGCAGATCCATATAGAACTTTATGGCGCAGTAATAACTGCACTGAGTTCAATGGAAAGCTTAACCACATCTGGCCAACCTCTGCACAAGACGTCTATTGTAGCAGATAAAGTTCGGGGGCAGAACTATAGATTTAAAGAAAATATGTATCACACTGCATAGTCCTTGGCTTAACAATATGTAACCTATCAAAAAGAATAGGATGAGAGTACTCATCCTTTGGGTTTGCAAAAATAAGGTCAGATCTGACACACAAGCTGTCACTTAAGGTAAAATGCAGTCATTTTGTAAAGGAGGAATCTGAGTCTGTGATGAGCAAATAGGGCCGTCAACATACATAGAAACTATGGGGTTGATTTACTAAAGGCAAATCCACTTTGCACTACAAGTGCACTTGGAATTGCAGTTGCTTTAGATCTGAAGGGAAGATCTGAAAAGAGGGGAAGCTCTGAATATTGTATAAATGTCACTGGCAGGGAAGGGGTTAACACTATGGGCAATTAAGGGGGTTAAGTGTGTTCCCTAGGAGGTGTTGCTAACTGTATGGGGGCTGGGCTGACTGGAGGAGGAGAGAGATCACTGTTCCTAATCACTAAAAACAGACAATCTCTCTCTCTCCTCCCCTGACAGAATGGGGATCTGACAGATCCCCATTCTGCCTGTCTCTGGAGCGATCGCGGGTGGCCGGCAGACATCGAGTGTACACACCGTCGTACAATGACGGCGATTCGCACAGGGGAGTCAACTTGCCACAGTCCAACTGCGGCGGGTGGTAGTTAAAGAGCTCCCTATGTTGAAAAAAGAAAAAGTTGTCAGAGCTCAGGCATGCCTCCCCATATCACACAATGCAATACTATTTATAAAAGTCTGTTTTATAAGCACTCACAGTTGGGAATGATTTAAGCATTACATTTGTTTTTGGAGCAGGAAGCAGGGTACTTTTATTTTTGCCACAATTCACCTGGTGCTATGAACTACTGTAAATACTGCCACTAACATAGCATCATCTATTCAACAACAGCCTTAAGACAGGCACTTCCCTCTCCCCAGCACTAAAAACATTCATCTTTAACCTTTCCATTTAGAGTTAATTTCCTCAACCCAAACACCTAAAGTGTTTGTTAACCCAAAAAAAATCCTATTCCCTTAAAGCATTTTATACAGTACAGTGCTTGTGCTGTGTCATTTGGACCCCTGTAACACCTAAAAATACCTGTCTGATCCTGCCTGGCTATTCCCTCCCCTCTGTAAACTGACCACAGTGTATCATGGGTGCTGAGCCCTGATACCGTGGTCAGTTTACATGCCTCTGTCATCCACAGCCCTGCTCTGTCTCCTCTCTGCGCCTGTGTCCTCCTCCCCCCTACCCTCCCTGCCTGTCTGCTCGTGTCAGTGCCCGGCTCCTAATGCTCTCATATTAAGTATAAAATGCTCCCATCCCCTCTGTAACATTACAATAAGTGCCCCTGTGCCTGTGTCATAAAATAAATATGCTTATCTGTACCGCTAACACAACAGCCCCCGGCGATCACGTGACTCCTCGGATTTCTCTCTCCTCCCCTTCCCAGCTGACGTCAGCAGCAGTGCTCGGTCCCGCCTACTGGAACTGTCACCCGGACAGAGGAGAGAAGAGGCACCTGAGCGCTTGGAGCCAATGTGATCTCGGTACAGAGAAACATATTTATTATATAACACAGGCACAGGGGAACTTATTGTAATATTACAGAGGGGATGGAAGCATTTTATATCAGTGGGTCAACAACCACTTTAATCTAGCCACTAAGCAACCCAGTAGCAATACCTGAGCAATTAAGGTTTGCTTGTGAATAGGGATGAGCCTGATGTTCGAGTCGAATATAAGTTTGACTTGAACATAAGTTCGACTCGAACATTGGATGTTCCCCCCGTTCTGCAAATTCGAACATTATGGGGCATTCGCGGGCAAATTTGAGCAGAACGCCCCATAATGAAGAATGCCCCATAATGCACTGTGAGACCCGAAGGGCCTGGTATGGATTTTGGGGGGGCTCCACGCCGTTTTTTTTGGTATGGACTGGGGAGGGGGGACCTACGCCATTTTTTTCTTATCTATATTGCTGGGATCCAGCAATTTTAAATTACATTTTTTTCCTTTAGAAATGTAATTTTGCTGTGGCACAGTAAAACAAAGATGCGCCACTTTACAGGCAGACTAAGGGTACCCCCCAGGCACGATATTTTAAGGAATATTTCATTTTTATTGGTTCACTTTAAGCTTTATTAAAATCACTGCTCCTGAAAAAAGGGTCGTTTTAAAAACTTCATGACAATAACTTGCATATAAGCCTTTAAAATGAACACTTTTGATTTTTCACGTTCGTCTCCCATAGACTTTAACGGTGTTCGCATGTTCGCACAAATTTTTTGTCTGTTCAAATGTTCTGGTTTGAACAAAATCGGGGATGGGCGTGTTCTGCTCATCCCTACTTGTGAAGTAGAGATGTCATACTTGTATCTGTTCTGTGCCATCGATCTTCGCTTCCTTCCCCCACCAAGCGCTGTGATTTCTTCGGACAGTCCCTACAATCCTACTGGTGGAAGAAACAACAGCACTCCATGGTGGGCCAGAAATCTGACTTTTCAGAAATTGTGTTAAATGAAGATTATTCTTTGGGCACCATAGATCTTGAAGGGAATAAGGATTAATGGGCAAAGGAATATAAGTAATACATCTCTTCAATGAAGGGAAACCTGCTTTGCTCATTTTTACATTTTTCAACAGGGTTGCTTTAATGATTTATTAATGAATACAGAGCTGCATTAATTTGTATCCTTAGTATATATCTGAAGTTCAGCTTTAAAGTGATACGAAAGGCTTTTTTTTCTCTTTTAAATAACAAAGAGGTTATACTTTCCTGCTCTGTGCTACGATATTGCACAGAAAGGTTTCTTACCTCTTCTTCTGGCTGTCCTCTGCTCTATCAGCTTATCCCTCCTTTGGGTGCCTCCTGCACCAAGCCAAGTGCTAAGGAGGTGTAAGCAGGTACAGGCGTTCTTCCAACCTGTAGATTGCACTGTGCCATTGTTTCAGGTGGAGAGGAGTTTTAAAGGAATTGACCCCTTACAGACTTAATTTTCTCAGTGAAGACAGCTATTTAAACGAATGTTAAAAATCAATGGCGGCTGGTGCCCAAAATTTTTTGGGGGGGCGCAAACCGAAAAATTCTGAAAAAAAAAACATTAATTGCAGCCTCACTGTACCATCAATCGCAGCCACTGTGCCCATCAAACGCAGCCACTGTGCCCATCAAACGCAGCCACTGTGCCATCAAACTCAGCACTGTCCAGACAGAGGGTCAGGGGTCCTGCAGCCTCATAGGACAGTCAGAGTAGAATGAAAACTCCTCCTACAAGCTTTAACCAGACACTGATAGAAGTCACAAGACTGCTGTATACTGCTGATGAGAAAAGATATTTAACAGTTTATATTTACTAAAATAATTGCATTTTCATGTTCTGTGTACTGTGAGAGACCAGATATAGCGAATGCAGGCTCCTGGGTTTAGTAACACTTTAATGTAGAAATGCATTAAGGTAAAAAAAAGTTTAGACTTTAGAACCACTTTAACCTCCCTGGCGGTATTCCCAAGTGTGGCTCGGGGTGGATTTTCAGTACCAAAAGCGGTAACCCCAAGCCACACTCGGGATCGCATTGCAGGATCCAGGCAAAGTTACTTACCTTGTCCCCAGGATCCTGCGATGTCTCCCCGCTGTGTCTGCGAGCCGTGTCTCCACTCGATGTATCACAGCGCCATGCTCCGTTCCCTGTGGGCGCTGCGATGCACGGGGACGGAGAACGGCGCCAAATTCAAAAAGCGAAACACACACAATACATACAGTACACTGTAATCTTACAGATTACATTACTGTATGAAATTATTTCACATCCCTTTTGTCCCTAATGGTTTGTCCAGTGTCCTGCATGCAGTTTTATATCATATATACTTTTCTTTCTGCCTGGAAACTGGAGATTGGCCATAGCAACCAAAACTGTCCCTTTACATCAAAAGGGGTTTTAGACCAGCTAGAAAACTTAGAATCACTTGCAGAATTGATCGATAGTGATTTGTGGGGAAATTCGTCATCAAACACTGAAAGTAATGACAACGACAATTCTGCAACTGAGCAAATTTCAGTGTTTTTGATTTGATTACATTATTGAATAATTTTATTATTATTATATTACTTGTTAGAATTATTTAATGTTATTTATTATATTATAATTTATGATTTCCTGTTTTAAACTTTATCATACCCGAGATATCTACTAGACTCTTGTTTGGACAGATTTAAGTGTGTTATTCCTAAGAATTACAGGCCTACAATATAAAACGCCAAATTTCCATGCAAAACATTGTACCGATTTGAGGATCAAAAATCTGAAATAATCATACCGCCAGGGAGGTTAAGTCTGTGCTCTATGGCATATGGAAATGTTTACACTGGCACTCTGTGCCAATGGTTTAAAGTGTAATGGAACACAGAGACATGAGAATATCTATGTCCTTTTTCCTGTATTGGTGACAGTCTTCATGTGTATGTAACAGCAAGCACAGCTAGGTATTATCAGAGATATTAGTAACGGGCCAGTTTGAATTTTTTCCAGCTAAACAATACTAGTTTGCCTAAAATAAAAAAAACAGCTCAGGGAGCTTCTTTTTGTACTCCCCCTTTCCTTATCTATATACATTAACATAGATATGTGATCCAAGCAATGAAAAACAAAGCTTGAGACCAAACAAGGGGAAAAAGTAAATAAAATAAAAAAAGAAAATAGCAAGAGGAAGGCAAATGAAAAGGTATTGGATGTTAAGGAGGATAACAAAAACAAGTGGAAAAGAAAAGGTAAAAAAGGGAAATGGAAAGGAAAAGAAGAGTAATGCCGCGTACACACGACCGGTTTTGCAGTTGGTATAAACTCCGAAAGTTTTTTCAACGGAACTCCGACGGAATTCCATTCAAGCGGTCTTGCCTACACATGGTCAACCCAAAGTCCGACCGTCCAGAGCGCGGTGACGTACAGCACATACGACGGGACTAGAAAAAGGACATTCAATAGACAGTAGCTTCCGTCTCGTACTTGCTTCAGAGCATGCGTCGTTTTTGGTCCGTCGGAACAGCATACAGACGAGCGGTTTTCCCGATAGGATTTGGTTCCGTCGGAAATATTTAGAACATGTTCTATTTCTAGGTCCGTCAGAATTTTCGAAAAAGAAAAGTCCGATGAGGCCCACACACGATCGGTATAGACGATGAAAAGCCTCCGTCTGACTTTTTCTGTCAGACATTCCGCTCATGTGTACACGGCTTTAGAGAAAAGGAGGAAAGGAAATGGAAAGAGGGGGAAAGGAAAGAAATAAAACAAAAGAAGAGAAAGGGGGAAGGGAAGGAAGGCAAAGAGATTGTTAATGAAAGCAAGTAAAATAAATGAAAGGAGGTGAAAGACAATGAAAATAAAAGCAAGGAAAGTAAAGCAAAGAATAAGAACGGAAAGGAAAGGAAAAGCTAGGAAAGGGAAGGAAAGAAAAGAAAATGAATAAAAAAAGAATGAAGGGACAAGAGAATTAAAAAAAAATAGGAAAGTAAAGAAAAAGAATGTAAAGGAAAATAAAGAGGTAAGAGGGAATGGGAAAGAAGAAAGGAAACAAAGGAAAGCAATGGGCAGAAAGAGAAAGGAAAACAAAGGACATTACATACTGTAAAAGAGGAAAGGAGAGGAAAAGAAAGGAAGGAAGGAAGGAAGGAAGGAAGGAAGGAAGGAAGGAAGGAAGGAAGGAAGGAAGGAAGGAAGGAAGGAAGGAAGGAAGGAAGGAAGGAAGGAAGGAAGGAAGGAAGGAAGGAAGGGGAAAGAAAAAGAAGAGAAATAGAGGAGAAGAAGAGAAAGGGTAAAGAAAAAAGGAAACAAAAGGTAAAGAAAAATAAAGGAAAAAGGAATTAAAAGGGAAAGAAGAGGAAAGGAAATGGTAAGAAAGAGGAAAAAGGGGAAAGAAAGGAAATGGAAAGAAAAAAAACAAAAAACAATTGTAAGAGACTAAAATAGATAATGCAAAAGAACGGCAAGAAGATGAAAAGGAGCACAAGAAAAATAAAGATAAAGCAAGTACCGGTAATTAAAGAAAAGAGAAGGCAAGGCAATGGATATAAAAGAAAGGAAAAAATAAAATAAAATAAAGAGATTTGAAATGATAGGAAAGGAGAAGGAAAGGAAAGGACTCTTTGTACTGTATTTACAGGGAAAATTATTTTCTAGTGATGTCTATTAGCAAACTATTAACAAGGTCCAATTATAAAAGGGCCTTGATAACTGCATTACCCAAGGAAGTTATCAGTGGACATTGCCTCCAGTCACCTGCAAGATAAATAAAAGTTATTTTGCAAGACAGGATGAACCTTACAACCTGATGAACCTAACCTTCCAAAGAACAAATAGTGCTAAATACAAGAAGAATGCAAATATTGGGTCATGTGTCCTGTAGGATTCTAACCACCAAAGAATTTGGTCTTTTTGTTTCATTAAATAAGACATCACTGAGACACTTTGTATGCAAAATACTAATTATGATAATATTCTAAATTCTACCATTTATTTCAGTATTGTTTCAGCTATAATTAATATTATTAATATTTTAAAACACAGTTTACACATTCTACCTGTAACATTCAGTGTACAACAATCAGTAAAATGTAAATAAAATGTGCAGTACCAAAAATGAACAATAAATATATAGCCGAAAAAACTAAACTAAAAGAACTGTACAAGTGTCGATTAATAGTAAAAGCAATCATATGTGAAAAGAAAGTCTCATTCCAAAAATCAAGACTTGTGAAGAAGTATTGCAGAGAAGATCCAACACCTCCTATAGAGAAATTAATGTTTCCAAACGTGTTCAGAGGTCAGCCACCACCTCCTTGTGAAGGGAACACTGACCAGAGAGCATACACGCCTGTATCTTTAAATCTGCCATCCACAGCAAGCATAAGGACTTCACTCGATATCCACACCCAAAAGCACTTCTCAGTAGGATTAAACTAGGATAAATGAAGCTCACCGGGAGCCAAAATAATACTGCAGTATTAGTATTAGTCCCGGAAGATTTTACCCCCTTCCTGACCAGAGCGCTTTTTGCGATTCGGCGCTGCGTCGCTTTAACTGACAATTGCACGGTCATGCGATTTTGCACCCAAACAAAATCGACATCCTTTTTTCCCACAAATAGAGCTTTCCTTTGCTGGTATCTGATCACCTCTGCAGTTTTTATTTTTTGTGCTATAAACAAAAAAAGAGCGTTCATTTTGAAAAAAATGCAATATTTTTTACTTTTTGCTATAATAAATATCCCCCAAAAATATATATAAAAAAAATGTTCCTCAGTATAGGCCAATATGTATTCTTCTACATATTTTTGGTTAAAAAAAAAAAAAATCGCAATAAGCATATATTGATTGGTTTGCGCAAATATAGCGTCTACAAAATAGGGGATAGTTTTATGGCATTTTTATTATTATTTATTTTTTTTTACTAGTAATGGCAGCGATCTGCGATTTTTATTGGGACTGCGACATTATGGCGGACACATCAGACACTTTTGACACATTTTTGGGACCACTGGCATTTATACAGTTGAAGGCCTTTTTGGTCGAAACGCATCAGTCCAGGCTTACCGCTCCTCACATTGCCCAAAAACTTTTAACTTGTGATCACAGTTTTTTATTATTGTATGCCGGTTTTTATCAATAAAAAACAATGCTTTTTTCATCTACACTATTGGAAGCATTCCTTTTTTTCAAACTAACTGGATGAGAGATTGCCCTGCTGTCCAGTTGGGTTCTGACCTTTTGGATCCAGTCCTGATGTCTTTCCCATCTGAGGTCCGTCTGGTGGCTATCCCCAATGTTGGTGAAGGCTGTGGATTGTTTGGAGTTTCGTATGTCTGCCGATTCCAGGACCCATGCCTATATGTCTCTTTGTCGCTGACACTTGAGTCCACCATTTCTGGTAAGAAGTATATATACCTCTTCTTTCTATTGACAAAGTACCATCTTGATGTTTTTCTGGTTGGACAGTGTCAACACAATACGTTCCAGTTCCTACCATCTTTTTGTGGATAACATATGGGCCATCTATAACAGATTCTAATCATTGGACTTTATCACATTTGTCCTTTTATACTTGTCACTTGAACACTTGACCTTTTGCACGGTTGCATTTGAATATTAATGTGTACATGTATTAGCGCTACAACATTCACCATTTATGCTTTATATGTTTGTCACATTTTTTCTAGCTGCTTTTTCTTATTTCACTTGAAGTTAGCGCAGTCACGCCAATATTTACATTTATACAGCGATCAGTGCTATAAAAATGCACTACTACTGTAAAAATGTCACTGGCAGGGAAGGGGTTAACACTAGGGGGCGATTAAGGGGTTAATTGTGTTCCCTAGTGTGTGTTCTAATTGAAGGGGGGAGGGGACTGTGTAGGAGAGATGACAGATCGCTGTTCATACTCTGTATAAACATACGATCAGTCTCTTCTCCCCTCAGAGAACCAGAAACTGTGTGTTTACACACACAGATCCCGGTTCTCAGTGTTGCGACCAGCGATCGCGGGAGCCTGGCGGTGATCGTGACCGCCTGGCACTCGCATCGGCTCCGGGGGCGAGCAGCGGGTGCCATTCTGCCGCAGTAAAACTGCGGCGGCTGGTCGGCAAGTGGTTAATGTGAATTTGTATAGATATAAAACAATAAATAAAAGCAAGAAAAAATCTTACATGAAAAGTCGCTGCCGACCCAGAATCGTATGAAGGTGTGGCGTCAGCACTAGTAACTCCTCCCGACACGTTTCCCCATTATTAAAGTAATGCCCACTGTAATGTAACAGCTTCTGTGTCATTCCAGGTTTGCTTTAATAAAGGAATAGTAAATACAATGGCTATGTGCAAAGTACAGTAATGATTAGCAATTGGCAGATAACAGTTTTTATAATTTTACTGCAGCAGACTGAAATATAAGTATGGCTATGGACTACTGTACTAGTGCATTGCCGTTGCAGATTTGCTGTTTAAGATATAGCAGGGTTCTCCAAACTGTGGCCTTGGAGCCAGATCCGGCCCTTTGCTTGCCTTTACCTGGCCCTTGGGACACTATTCATGCCACTGATATGAGAGACTATTCTGCCCTCTGACACCAAAATGGGGGCATAATTCCTGCCACTGACACCAACAATTGGGCACTATTCCTCCCCCTAATACCAAAAATGGGGCACTGTTCACTCCCACTGATGCCAGAAAAATGTTCTATTCCCACTAGCCACAGTCCAGCCCCCCTAAGTCTGAAGGACAGTACACTAGTCTTTTGTTTAGAAAGTTTGGAGATCCTTGTCAGGTAGTTTAGCAGCTGTGAACAGTGAATTGGGGATTGTGGAGTGTAATGAAGGAAACTGGCCACTAGAGGGAGAAAGTGATCAGTATGGCAAAAGAGACATGTATTGTATTGCAGACAGAAATACTGTATTTTTTTTCAAGAGAGATACACCACATATCACTTTTTAGGGGAGCTAGTGTGAAAGGAGCCTTAGAAAATCAAGGAGAGAGCAAAGGAGGGAAAATAGAAGAATTAGGGAGGACAAAAAAAAAGAACATGACCTGTATTTAATATTTGACCTCTACCCTAGGTGTTCCCAGGGGTGCTCTGGGACTTTTGGGACTCTAGCAGCACCCTTGGCTTACAGCACTTACTCTTTGGACACTGTTGTATTTTAACACATGTGTTACAACATGCTAAAACACACGTGTCCAGGTTCCCCATAATCAAAACAGTGCTGGTTCCCATCTCTGCGCTGCAGTACATTTCATTTTGAAAAATACGAAATATTCATTTTTGTCTGCATTTTAGTGTGTTGAAAGGCCCATAGAAGCAAATGGCAGTTCATTACCATGCATAAAACATGTGACGTGTTGGCAACAGGTATTAAGAAGCCTTGGTCAATGGCTTTTAACCCTGTACATTTTAAATCCTAAATTAAAACCACAATGAAACATATGTCAACACATGTCAATGCACAATGGAAACGCACGTTGAGACATGTTAACACAGCTGCCTAATGCTACAAAAAAAAAAAAAAACCTCTATGTACACACATAGATCCAAATGGGTCCTCAATGTTAGCAGGTGGGACTCACAAGCATCTTGTGGTGACATTTGGGTAGTGTTCCACCCAGTCCCATCAAATGAGAAGCTGCATGTAGTGCTCCTTGAGCCGCCGTTCACACCGGTGCAACTTGTTTTGCAATTTCAGGTGCAACTTGCATAGACATCTGTGCATGAAGTCATAGAGATGTCAGCCAAGTTGCACCTGAAGTCGCACTGACCTGCAGCTTTGAAATCATGCGATTTCAAGTGAAGCTTATAATCATCTTCTCATAATCACTGTGTGTGACATCCACGCTGAAGTTTTTGGCTGCACATGGTAGGAAAAAAACCTGCTGAAAGTTCAGCAATGACTACAAGCATGTGATAAGTAAAAATGAGCCTCCTGCATAGAAAAAAAAACATGTTTCTTTTCAAGGCTGAATATTATATTTATAATTTGTCCACCAGGTGGCAGCAAGCGACAAGGGAACAGAAAGAGTGCTGGGACCGCAGCCACATAAGATGAACTTACAAATCCTTCAACCTTTCCTGAGATTAACAGACCCCTTACACAGGGGCAAACAGGCAAAAATACGTTGCATTTGTAGCCATGTAGCATTTTCTTGATCATAACACAGGGTCAATGTTGTCAATGGGAGTGCGCACTTACAGTATCTCACAAAAGTGAGTACACCCCTCACATTTTTGTAAATATTTTATTATAACTTTTCATGTGACAACACTGAAGAAATGACACTTTGCTACAATGTAAAGTAGTGAGTGTACAGCTTGTATAGCAGTGTACATTTGCTGTCCCCTCAAAATAACTCAACACACAGCCATTAACCACTTCAATACCAGGCACTTAGACACCTTCCCGCCCAGGCCAATTTTCAGCGCTGTCGCAATTTGAATGACAATTGCGCGGTCATGCTACACTGTACCCAAACATATTTTTTATCATTTTGTTTCCACAAATAGAGCTTTCTTTTGGTGGTATTTGATCACCTCTGCGTTTTTTATTTTTTGCGCAACATATAAAAAAGACCGAAAACTTTGAAAAAAAACAAGTTTTTCTTTGTTTCTGTTAAAATTTTTTGTAAATAAGTACATTTTCTTCTTCAATGATGGGCACTGATATGGCTGCACTGACGGGCACTGATACGGCGGCACTGATGGGCACCGATGAGGTGGCACTGATGGGCACTGATAGGTGGGCACTGATGGGCACAGATGGGCACTGACAGGTGGCACCGATGGGCAATGACAGGTGGCACTGATGACACTGATTGGTGGCACTGATAAAACTTATTGGTGGCATTGCTGGGCATAACTGAAACATAATGGTGCCAATCAATGCCCATTTGTGGGCACTGATTGGCACAGATTGGGCACATTGGGCACATGTGGATGGCCATGGGGTACATACCTGGTCATCCACATGTTGCCCCTTCCCTGGTGGTCCTAGTGGCGATCCCTGGTGGTCCAGTGTGGTGATCTGAGGGGGGGCTACGCTGATAAAAAAATCAGCGCAGACCCCCCTGTCAGGAGAGCCGCCGATCGGCTCTCCTCTACTCGCGTCTGTCAGACGCGAGTGAGGAAAAGCCGATCAACGGCTCTTCCTATTGACATCGTGATCAGCCGTGTCCAATCACACCAAGATCGGTGGAGCGGTGTGTCAGGCTAACACACCGCTCCAACGATCGCTGCGATGCGCGCCCCCGCGGCCGCGCGGCGGCATGTTATCCTGCTTAACGTCATATGACGCCCAGTCAGGATAACAGAACCACTTCCCGGACGTCAATCCACTATAGGCCAGGCGGGAAGTGGTTAATGTCTAAACCGCTGGCAACAAAAGTGAGTACACCCCTAAGTGAAAATATCCAAATTAAGCCCAAAGTGTCAATATTTTGTGTGGCCATCATTATTTTCCAGCACTGCCTTAACCCTCTTGGGCATGGAGTTCAGCAGAGCTTCACAGGTTGCCACTGGAGTCCTCTTCCACTCCTCCATGACGACATCACGGAGCTGGTGGATGTTAGAGACCTTGTTCTCCTCCACCTGTCATTTGAGGATGCCCCACAGATTCTCAATAGGGTTTAGGTCTGGAGACATGCTTGGCCAGTCCATCACCTTTACCCTCAGCTTCTTTAGCATGGCAGTGGTCCTCTTGGAGGTGTTTTTGGGGTCGTTATCATGTTGGAATACTGCCCTGCAGCCCAGTCTCTGAAGGGAGGGGATCATGCTCTGCTTCAGTATGTCACAGTACATGTTGGCATTCATGGCTCCCTCAATGAACTGTAGCCCCCCAGTGACAGCAGCACTCATGCAGCCCCAGACCATGACACTCCCACCACCATGCTTGACTGTAGGCAAGACACACTTGTCTTTGTACTCCTCACCTGGTTGCCGCCACACACGCTTGACACCATCTGAACCAAATAAGTTTATTTTGGTCTCATCAGACCACAGGACATGGTTCCAGTAATCCATGTCCTTAGTCTGCTTGTCTTCAGCAAACTGTTTGCGGGCTTTCTTGTGCATCATCTTTAGAAGAGGCTTCCTTCTGGAACGACAGCCATCCAGACCAATTTGATGCAGTGTGCGGAGTATGGTCTGAGCCCTGACAGGCTGACCCCACCCCCACCCCTTCAACCTCTGCAGCAATGCTGGCAGCACTCATTTCCCAAAGACAGCCTCGGGGTATGACGCTGAGTATATGCACTCAACTTCTTTGGTCGACCAAGGAGAGGCCTGTTCTGAGGGGAACCTGTCCTGTTAAACCCCTGTATGGTCTTGGCCACCATGCTGCAGCTCAGTTTCAGGGTATAGACAATCTTCTTATAGCCTAGGCCATCTTTATGTAGAGCAACAATTCTTTTTTTTTTAGATCCTCAGAGAGTTCTTTGCCATGAGGTGCCATGTTGAACTTCCAGTGACCAGTATGAAAGAGTGAGAGTGATAACACCAATTTAATACACCTACTCCCCATTCACACCTGAGACCTTGTAACACTAATGAGTTACATGACACTGGGGAGGGAAAATGGCTAATTGGGCCCAATTTTGACATTTTCACTTAGGGGTGTACTCACTTTTGTTGCCAGTGTTTTAGACATTAATGGCTGTGTGCTGAGTTATTTTGAGGGGACAGCAAATTTACACTGTTATACAAGCTGTACACTCACTACTTTACATTGTGTTAATGTGTAATTTCTTCAGTGTTGTCACATGAAAAGATAGAATAAAATATTTACAAAAATGTAAGTGGTGTACTTACTTTTGTGAGATACTGTAGTTGGGTTCAGAGCTGTATAAAAGTAGAACATTTGATTTCAGTAATATAAGCTTACATGCATGTATACATAAGTGCTTACGAGCGTATATTTGTAAATTGGAACACTGGCAGCTAACAGATGATGAGGAAGAATTTTACGTGCATTTGCACATACGCATGTTATGCACCTTTACATGTGGATATCAAAAAAATGATCACATCGGTGTACAAGAGGCCGTATAGAGGCTGACATGGTTCTGAAAATGTGAGTTGCCTGGCCCCTTTATGCTGATTCCCTGGCTTCAATATGAGTCACAGATCTAGAAAAACAAGTTTATCAGGAAAGTCAAATGTCTTGTTCTGAGTCATTGACCCTATTGAAGTAGGAGATTCAGCATGACAGCCAGGCAACTAGTATTTGCAGAAGTAGTAGTAGTGGCAGCATCCGTTTTTCTTTCAGGAATGCTTTCGTTTTACAAGGGCTTAGTAGCAGAGCAATCTGAGCAGTCTTATAAAGCTGGCTTTAGACATTACAGTAGATGGTGGTTGGACATACTTGCATTCCTGACTATTTAAGCCAGAGACTAAGCATGACAGCCAGGCTTTTCTCCTATAGCTTAGACCTGGGACTGGTCTGGACAATTGGTCCCAGGTTCCATTCCCTGATAGGCACACAGCAGCCAGGCACATGGTACTTCACAGTCACTCTAGTCAGAAAATAGGCCACACATGTGGTTTATTTTGCTGAAAGAACTGGGATAGGGTGAGGGTGAGCATTGGGATGCTCCGGAAAAACTTCTAACAATTGGTACAGGAGGACTCAAACTCTGATCTGCTCCTTCAGGGTGAGAACCACCCTCTAGAAAAAGGGGTCTCCAAACTTTTTAACCAAAGGGCCAGTTCACTGTCCTTCAGACTTTGGGAGGGCTGGATTGTGGCCAGTGGGGGCAGAAAACATGCCCCAACATCAGTATGAATAAGCATGGCCTTATGCCCCGTACACACGATCGGATTTTCCGACGGAAAATCTGTGATAGGACCTTGTTGTCGGAAATTCCGACCGTGTGTGGGCTCCATCACACATTTTCCATCGGATTTTCCGACACACAAAGTTTGAGAGCTTGCTATAAAATTTTCCGACAACAAACTCCGTTGTCGGAATTTCTGATCGTGTGTACACAAATCCGACGCACAAAGTGCCACGCATGCTCAGAATAAATAAAGAGATGAAAGCTATTGGCCACTGCCCCGTTTATAGTCCCGACGTACGTGTTTTACGTCACCGCGTTCAGAACGATCGGATTTTCCGACAACTTTGTGTGACCGTGTGTATGCAAGGCAGGTTTGAGCCAACATCCGTCGGAAAAAATCCTGGGATTTTGTTGTCGGAATGTCCGATCAATGTCCGACCTTGTGTACGGGGCATTAGGCTTGGTGGTCAGTAGGAGGAGGAGTAGTACACTATCATTGGCATCAGTGAAGGAAACAGTGCCCCATTGCTGGTGTCAGTGGGAGGAATTGTGCCCCATCATTGATATTAGTGGGAGGAATAATGTCCTATCAGCGTCTGTGGCAGGAATTATGCCCCACTGTTAGTGTCAGTGGAAGGAATAGTGCCCTAAGGGCCAGATTAAGGCTAGCAAAATGCAATAATCCAGCCCTCGGGCCGCAGTTTAGAAACCACTGCTCTATAATGTGAATAGTAACTAGATTCCCAACAGGAACTCCTCAAAAGGAGTATAATCTTGGATGTACTGCTGTAAACTCTCCCAAATAGGACAAAGAAAAGTCTCTGGAATCCACATGGCAGTTACTCTGTAGGGGTAGATTTACTAAAACTGGAGAGTGCAAAATCTGGTGCAACTCTGCATAGAAACCAATCAGCTTCCAGTTTTCTTTGGTCAAAGCTAAAAACAGTAGTAAACCGCTGTAGAAAGTAAAAAACAAACAAACTGTAAGACAATTGCATAATGAGCTTGTATACGTCGCGTACTAGCATATTATGAAATACTTTCCTTAGAACAAAGCCTCACTATAACATCTTCCCCTGGCCTTTCTTCCAGGTTTGTGGGCTCCAGCGTTGTGAGTGGCCGAAGCCGCAATGCCGTCACTCTCGTGCATGCGCCCGGGAGCCCTCGGTTCCATCCAGAAGCTCTGAAGGTCCAGCACGGTATGCTGGACTTTCAGAGCGCATGCCCGGGGACATCAGTGGCTGCATGCAGGGTGAATATCTCCTAAATTGTGTACATTTAGGAGATATTCATTGTACCTACAGATAAGCCTTACTATAGGCTTATCTGTACGTACAAATAACAAACAGGTTTTACTACCGCTTTGATTGAACAAGTTGAAGTTAGAAGCTGATTGGCTACCATGCACATCTGAACTAGATTTTGCACTCTCCAGTTTCAGTGAATGAACCCCGCTGTGTTCTGTTTACTGTGTTGCCACCTGCAGCTACCATTCAGCTTCTGTACTTGTTGCCTGTGTCCTGGATCCTCAGATGAGCTTTCAGGAGGCTAGGCCAGAGGTCCCCAGTCAGGAGCTGGGACCCCAAAAAGAATTCCTTAAAGCTGCAGGTAGTCTCCCAAGGATGCCACAGCCCTCAGGCTGGGTCTTACTCCCTCAGGAATAAGAGGAAGCTGTTCTAGGCCCCAGCCTATTTATACCCCTCTCAGCCCCCTCCTGGTCACTCACTCTCCCGACCAGGGATTGGCTGAAGATTCATGAATATGCAGGCTAGGGTCAAAGCTCTCCCACCCACTATATCCCAGAGTTCAGTGGGATGCAGGGGAAAGTAGCTGAGCCTGCACCAGCAGAACCAAAAACAGACACTGGCAAACGATAACTGCTTCCCCTGGTTACCAGGAGACCAAAAATAAAATTTACCTAAAACTAGTAGCTCACTGGGGGGGGGGGGGGTGCTACAATCCCTTCACTGTGTCCAATATAACATTATGTTTTTCATCTTCTGACTAACCATTTCCCAGTGCTGAAAGGCACTGTCCATTTTTCTGTGTTTACCAATCACGTCTTAACACGGGGTGCCACAAACCCTGTACCTGCCTATTCATTTGCATTGTTTACAGTGATTGCAAAGCTTAGATTTTTTTTTTTCTTTTAAATAGCAAAAAGGGTTTTTACTTACCTGCTTTGTGCAATAGAATAGCACAGAGCGGCCAAAACCTCCTATTCTTGGGTCCCCCGCCAGCGCTCCTGGCTACTCCTCTCCGGTGATTGCCCCAATAAAAAGCCTCTTCCTATGGAGGCACTCATATGGGCTCCCTCCCAAGCCTTGCTGTCTGAAAAGCAAAAGAAAAACACTCAAAGGAAATCACTCAATTTCCTCATCAACACCTTCAGTGCTGATGGGGAATCCCTCCTATTGCGCTGTTGTATTCTGACGGCAGGTTTCCCCGCCATTAGAATTCAGTGATTACTGCTGCCGGCTGTACAACCAGCCTGTTCATAGATGGATCAAAATTTGTCTATGGCCAGTTTAAAATTAGAGTATAGATATGAATTGTAGGGGAACCCCCATGCCATTTTTTTTTTACCATCGTGCCCAAAGGGTCTGGTATAGAATCTATGGGGGACCTTTTTTTTTCTTTTGCATTGGGTCCCATTTATACCAGACCTAAAGGGCCTGGTATGAATTATGTGGGAACCCCCAATTTTTTTAACAATGTGCACAAAGGGTCTGGTATAGAATTTGGGGGGGGGGGCTTTTTTCTTTTTTTTTTGCATTGGGTCCAAATTCATACCATACCTTATGGGTATGGTTTGAATTGTGGGGGAACCCTCACACCATTTTTTTTACACTGCCCCCGCCCCTTTGTTATCATTCACCTGTCAGCTGAGAATCCTGTCTGACAGCTGAATGAACTATGCATTAAGGTAAAAAACATTCTGTGTGCAGCTCCTCTCCCCAGCCCTCCCTTCTAATTATTTGAGCCCAATCTCAATCCAGCGCTGTGCCCAAGAGCTCTCTCCACACTCTCCACCCTTGCAGGGAAGATCGGCTTTATTGGCTCCTGCTGCTGTCAATCAGATCCTGTGACGAGGGAGCAGGGTGGTGGTTATGAGCCGCACTGTCTGTGTCTATAGATGCAGGCAGCACGGCTCGGGATTGAGCCCCCAGGTGTGCCACAAAAGGAAGTGGCTTCCTATAGTGGCACACACCGAGAAGACGAGGAGCCAGGGGAGCAGGTGGGAGACCCGAGAAGAGGAGGATCGGGGGTACTCTGTGCAAAACCATTGCACAGAGCAGGTAAGTATAACATGTCTGTTATTTTTTTTATATAATTAGGCTTATAATCACTATAAAAAATCATGTAGTATCTATCGCTTAGTGAATCCCCCACCCCCCTCCCCATCACTGGTAGTAACTCACCAGAAACAGGATGGGCACAGAGCTTTTACCTAATACTATAGTCACGGTCGGGACAAGGGGTAGGCAGAAGGGGCGGCTGCCCTGGGCACAGTGTGTATTGTAGAGATGGGAGTGTCGAAAATGCCTACTACTATAAGGCTGATGGGAGTAGTGACAGCGGCATCACTACATCTGTCAGCCCAGCACTGGAAAGGGCAAGAAGGGGAGGAAAGACGCGGGAGGAGGTGCAGGCTGTGCTCTCTTTCCCTCTCCTCCACATAAGCTCGCACATAATAAAGAGGGGCGCAATTTGCCATCTTTGCCCTGGGCACTAGATGATCTTGTCATGGCACTGCCTATGGTGTAACACCTTAACGGAAGCAGGACAGAAGCTCCCTCATCAGCCAGAGAGCAGCAATCGGGGCAATAACGCTGTAGCCCAGCCAGTGAGAGAGCGAGGATATAAGGGCAGGTGAGCATTCCCGGTAGTAATTTAGTAACAGGGTCATTAATGTAAAACGGTCTTACAGATCAAGTTTTCTACTAACATCTGTCTACAAAGCTCCTAAAAATATTCTCAGAATGGTTGACTTGAAATCCCATCCCTTCAGCCGACCGTCTTATGTCTATTGCACTTAGCAGCTCTGTGACTTGGCCTATGGCCTTGTGCATTCATATGCTCACTGAGCTCTTTGGTGAATCCTTATTATTTACAGCAGGGGGGAGTAATCCCCTATAATATGTGCAGGGCCCATTCGTTTGATGGTTTCCTATCTATTACAAAGCTATTAGACCCCATGCACAGGTGATCGCTCAAGCTTGTTGATGATACAGGGTCACATTGGAGGCCACAGGTGCTCTTTAAATGATCTTCTGAGGGCATGGTACAAAATATCAGCAGAGGAACTTCGGAGATAAACGAATCATCTCATTAAAAACAAGCTGCTCTTTGAGGAAGATTGATAACTTTCTTCCAGTGCCAGCACGGCAGGATCCCTGGATGGCGTTTCCGAGTGGCGCTCATCTCCGCAGAGAAGTGACAGTTGTTTCACTGGTAGTCATGGACAATTAAATCTTCTTCTCTTGTAGAAATAATTCTCAGCAGCTGAAGACAACAGCCACAATCTGGTGCGGAGCTGTCCCTATTAGAACCTTGCACATGCTGTTTCCTGTGGTGTCGCGCTTAACCCCTTCTTTGGACGCAAGATGCATCGTTTTATCGCCTACTGAGCAAAAGGGTCGCGCCACCCAAAACTGACAGTTCAGTTTCAGACAAATGCTGACAGGTTAAATCCGCCACTGATTTCTTATATCTCCCAGGCAAGATCTCTGCTTTTGAAGTCATAGTTGCACTAACCTGCCATAAGGAGGGTGATCTCACTTTCCCTTCTGCATACCTCCCAATTGTCCCTGATTTCAAGGGACTGTCCCTGATTTGGAGCAATGTCCCTCTGTCCCTCTTTCCTATTTATTTGTCCCTCATTTTGGTCTAAACTATATAGATGTTTTTAAAATGCACTTTTTAATCTATCAAAAAGTGTTTTCCAGCACTAAACCTTTCATCTGATTTCTAAATTGCTGCATTTGTAAATTCCAAAAGCCAATATAAAAGGAATAGTAGTGGTAAAAAAGCAATTGTGGGTTTAACCAATCTTTTTTTTTGTACAATTCTCCTTTAAGGGGGTGTGGCAGGGGGTGTGTCCTATGCCTGCATGGTTTTGCTGATAGGTGTCCCTCATTCCCATCTCAAAAAGTTGGGAGGTATGCTTCTGGATTTTTGTATAGCAGGAAAAGCAGCATGAGGAGTGAGGCTTTGGACCTTTTCACACGGGCTTTCTGATCAGGTCCGCCTGTCAGTTTTTCAGGCGGACCTGATCAGACGCTCCAGTCTCCTCTATGAAGTGGCGGATGTCAGCAGACACATGTCCACTGACACCCGCTGCTAACCGACCCGATCCTGGCTGCAAAATCCAGACGGGTGGTGGTCCTATTTTCAGTGGCGGCCGTTGCTCGATAATTCAGTGGGATGGCAAACGAACACCTGCCCCCCTCAGCCGGGAGACAGACATTAATGCGGGGAATACCGGGAACACCTCCCCACTGCCGCCGTCGTGGGAGACAAACGGTCTGCTTACCTCTGCCCTGCCCAGACTCCGATCTCCCCTCCTTGAGCCGGGGAGTGCTGGATGGTGAGCCATCTATGGAGCGGCGGCTGGTGGATCCGTCGGGCTTCCTCTTGCTTTTCCCCCGGCCACGCGCCTCCTCCCTCCTCCTCCTTCCCCTTGACCAATAACATCACTTCTCCTTACGGCCAATTGGGAAATGAGCCTCATGACCCACTTCCTGATTGACTGGGAGGAGAATCAGTGTGAGAATAGCTAATATTTATTCGCTATTCTCACACAACTGGGAGGGGGTCGGAGCACAGTGCTCTGCACCCCGAGCCCACCCTTTTTTGAAGCCTATTAGAGCCTCAGGCTCTAATCACTTGCTTAAAAAAAAACACTCCCCCCATTGGAATCCATGGTCTGGCACCCTGTATGTAGTTCAGGGGGTCGGACGCATGGATGGGGGGGGGTGGGGGGGGGTGGCGCCCGTGCACCCTAATGGACAGGTTGCCACTGCCTATTTTCCATTAGTCTGGCTGAATGAATAGGATCGGAAGGAAACAGACAGGCGGTCCGTTTTCACATGATTTTCCTGATAGAGGAGAGCGGGACTCTGTCCGTCTCTGATCTGCACAGTAGAGCAGACACGAACCCGTCATCTGCCTGCTTAGCGGGGATTAGCCGAGCGATCAGTGGCGGTGCGTCCATAAGGGCGCACGTGCCCCACCCCCTCTCTCCTGCCACCACTCTATCACCAATAGATAGATTGCATTACATGAATCTATCTATGGCCGCCGCTGCCACCCCCTATTCAGGCGCCCGGACCCTTTTCGGGCACAGGGTGTCTGAATTACAGCGACGGGGGGTGGTTTTGAAGCACCTGATTAGAGCCATAGGCTCTAATAGGCATCAAAAAAGGTGACCTGCCAGCACCATGCTGGGCGCTGGCAGGTCACTTAGCTGTATTAGAAAAGTGAATGAGTATTCACTTTCCTAACACTAAACCGCCACTCCGCCAATCAGGTGCTTGGATCTGTTACCCGTCACCTGATTTGCTGAAACAACAGATGCTGTGATTGGACGCCAGGCATCCAATAATAGCAGAGGACAGGAAGAGAGGATGGGAGAAGACATCAAGGAGCTGTCCCACCAAGACAGGTAAGTGCAGACGGCAGACCGGCGGGGGCACACTGGCAGCATTTGATATGGTATAGTGGCTGCATTTGATGGGGTACAGTGGGAGCAATTGATGGGCACAGTGGCGGCAATTGATAGGCACAAGTGGCTGCATATGATGGGCACAAGTCTCTACATTTGATGGGCACAAGTGGCTGCATATGATGGGCACAGTGGCTGCATTTGATGGGCACAAGTGGCTACATATGATGGGCACAGTGGTTGCATTTGATGGACACAATGGCTGCAATTGATGGGCACAGCGAGGCTGCAATTGATGGGCACAGTGAGGCTGCAATTGATGGGGGGGGTTCAGTATTTTTCAGTTTGTTTGTGCCCCCCCCAAAAATTTTGAGCACCAGCCGCCACTGGGAGCAATCCTCCGCTGAGCAAGCGGATTCTGTTAGGCGGAGGCGCCCGTGTAAAAGGGGCCTTAGGCTGCATTCACACATGAGCGTTTTGATGGCATTCATTTGAATGGCACCTAAAAACACAGTGCAGTTTTGCCAAGATTGTGATAAATCGTACTGCAATGGTGGCAAACCACAATGCATGAAGCTTGTTGCCCAAAAGAAGCTCCTAAACTTTTTTGGGGCAACAAGCTTTACATGATGCAGTTTGCCATGCTTGTAGCGTGATTTATCGCACGACAATCGCGCCAGAAGCCAGTTTTCGGGTGCTATTCAAATAAACGGCATCTGAAATGTGCATTTTGCGATTCGTAATTCACACCTGGACATTTTAAAATTGTGGGGAGAATCGCAGCGAAAATCGCGCATGCAGAGGCGTAACTAGAACCTTCAGGGCCCCGATGCAAAAAAACATGATGGGCCCCCCCTTCCATCCAAGCCCTGGGCTTCCAATTTTGGGAGGGTGTCCATGGACACCATCAGCTGATCACATGTAAACAGACTTGCCGGTTATCCCCAGCCCGTTCCTCACACGCTGTGTCTGTGTTAGGAAAGGACAGCCGTTAACTGTCAAGAATGTCAGTAAATTGTTTACACTGATAATCAGTGCCCCAATCATCAGTGCAATCTATCAGTGCTTACCAATGCCACCTATTAGTGCCCATCAATGCTGCCTATCAGTGCTCATCAATGCCGCCTATCAGTGCCCATCAATGCTGCCTATCAGTGCTCATCAATGCCGCCTATCAGTGCCCATCACTTCCACCTACAAGTGTTACCTATCAGTGCTCATTAATGCCACCTATTAGTGCCCATCAATTCTGCCTATCAGCACCACCTATGAGTGCTCAATAATGCCGCCTTCCAGCGTCCATCAGTGCCACCTATCAGTACTCTTCAATTCTGCCCATCAAAGTCCATCAATACTGCCTGAGTTCTGCCTATCAGTGTTCCTCAGTACCCATCAGTACCACCTATCAGTGCCCATCAATGCCTCCTATCAGTGCTGCCTATCAGTGCTCATCAATGTGGCTTATCAGTGCTCATCAGTGCCTCCTGTCAGTGCCCATTAGTGCCTTCTATCAGTGCTCATCAGTGCCTTCTATCAGTGTGCATCAGTGCCTTCTTTCAGTGACCATTAGTGCCTTCTATCAGTGCCTCCCATCAGTGCCCATAAATTCCTCCTGTCAGCACCCATTAGTGCCTCCTATCAGTGCCTATTAGTGCCTCCTATCAGTGCCCATTAGTGCCTTCTATCAGTGCCCATCAGTGCCTTCTATTAGTGCACATCAGTGCCTCCTATCAGTTCCATAAGTGCCTTCTATCAGTGCCTTCTATAAGTGCCCATCAGTGCTCATCAGTGCTTCCTATCAGTGCCCATAAATGTATCCTATCAGTGACCATAAATGCCTTCTATTAGTGACCATTAGTGCCTCCTATCAGTGCCCATCAGTGCCTTCTATCGGTGCTAATCAGTGCCTTCTATCAGTGCTAATCAGTGAATGCTATTAATGTCCATCAGTGCCATCTGCCTTCTCAGGACAGCATGGCTCTGAGCAGAGATCGGTGTCTGTCATGGAACAGTAGCACAACAGAGACACCGGCATTAAAGTTCTATTTGCCCGTCCGTCCTCTCCTGCAGGGGATGAGAGAGGACACACAGCTGATCTAAATGCTCCCCCTTCTCCCCCCTCCCCTGCTGGTCTGATGTCCGGATATCGATCTAGATTACAGGCTTGATTTTTTGATCGAAAAAAAAAAAATTCACTTCACTGGACTTTATTTATATATTTTTTTCACTGAATATCCTAATTTGGTGATTGATCATTTTAATTTTTTGCCAAGTTGTTGCAATATACTCACCTGAGTACTTGTATGTCACAGGGATTCACTTTAAAGTAAACCTGCATGGGTAAGCCATAGGTTTGCTTTAATAACTGCAAAATGAGAAACAATTTGCTTTCAGTGAGTGTGTAAGCAGCATACGGGTTTGGATCCAATTCTGAGCCATTTGTTGGCTGCCCTCGGTAACTCAACATCTGCATAACAAGTCTTCTTTCAGTATACCTTCCTGTTTGTCTCTTCAAGGATGGAAATAAAGAAGTCCAACAAAGTCACTCAGCAGAACCAGCACACAGATCCATTGTGGCGTCAATAACCTTTCCAGCATTCATGAGTCACCATTCATGGGCCCTTCCCCTTTCCTTTCCTCCTGTGATTCTGTCATCTTGCTGGACCAACTTACTTCACTGTTTCTCTCCACTTATTTTTGAGATTGAAGGAAAAAAATTGGAAAAATTCCATTGTCTTTGTGTTCTTTATCCGCTCCAGCTTTCCATTTTCCAAAAATACCTGGCTCCTGTCCTTTGTGGCTCCAGGAAAAGATGATAATAGCCTGGAGGAAGTAGAAAGATGGTTCCTGAGGTCAGAGGTCACTTCCTCACTCACCTGGTCTCTGGTCACTCCTGACGTTAACTGCTGCTTTATTTTTTTCAGTTTCTCAAGCATTACGTTCCTCCCTTCCCCCCACACAGGAAGGATGATTTTATTCTCCTATGCAAAATTTCACGCTATGGTGACTAATTTTTGAAACCTGGACTGGTGTCTATGCTGCTAACCAGTCAAGCGTTAGCTTTTGTTTTCTGACAGTGGAATATGGAATCTGATTGGTTGCTATAGCTAGCGGTAATGTGGGCTGGCCGTTAAACTGCCTAAAACTGCCTACAAAGGGAGAAGCAACAGGTCCAATTTAACCGCCTCCCAACCAATGTACATAAACAGCTGGGTGCGACCTTCCCCATTCTGAGTGGACGTACCTGTACGTCGCTCATAACAGGAGGCTGCACAGCGGCACGATCCTGTGATGGCTGTGTCCTTAGAACACAGCAGATCACAGATTGGGTCATGGGCTCTGTGATTGGCCCTCCCGATCACTTGATGACTGTGCCCAATCACAGCCTTCACACTGTGTAAACAGAGACTGTGACCCACGGTTTGTTTAGTGTGCTGCGCAGGCTCGATCACTATGGGGAGTTGTGTGGGTGATGCTGCAACTACTGTAGGAGTGACAGCATGGGAATGGAGCTTGTCCCGACTCCTGTAGTCACTGTAAGGAAAAGAGGAAAGATCCCTGGTGCCGCACATCCCTGTCCCCCTCCCCCAGTGAGCTCTCCCTGAGCTCAGCGGGGAGAGCCAACACAGAGACACGTGTAGGAAGAAAGGAAAGATCCCTGGTGCCACACATGTACGGAGTCCTATGGTGGAATGAGAGAGACAACCTCAGCCTGGCCTCCTACCAGGCCACGCCTCCAATGAGTTTTGCTCCACCCCCTGGCGCTTAGTCATGGGGATATCCAACATCTATACCAGCGCACAAAACATCTGTCACAGTGTACCATTGTCTCATCAGCATCTGTACCAGTGCACAAAAACATCAGCCCTTTGTCCAGACCTGCCATGTTTCCTCTGTTTTATGAATAAGCGGAGGGGAGGGGGAGTGCTGCGGTCTGTGCTGGGGGAGATCTGTGCTGAGAAGATCTGTGCTGCAATCTGTGCTGGAGGAGATTTGTACAGGGGGAGATCTGTGCTGAGAAGATCTGTGCTGCAATCTGTGCTGGAGGAGATTTGTACAGGGGGAGATCTGTGCTGGGGGAGATCTGTGCTGCGATCTGTGCTGAGGAGATCTGTGCTGCGATCTTTGTTGGGGGAGATCTGTGCTGGGGGAGATCTGTGCTGGGGGAGATCTGTGCTGCGATCTGTGCTGAGGAGATCTGTGCTGCGATCTGTGCTGGGGGAACTCTGTGCTGCGATCTTGGCTGGGGGAGATCTGTGCTGGGGAGATCTGTGCTGGGGGTGGGGAGATCTGTGCTGGGGGTGGGGAAATCTGTGCTGGGAAGATCTGTGCTGTGATCTGTGCTGCAGGAGATCTGTGCTGCAGGAGATCTGTGCTGGGGAGATTTGTGCTGGGGAGATTTGTGCTGGGGGAGATCTGTGATAGGGGAGATCTGTGCTGGGGGGAGATCTGTGATAGGGGAGATCTGTGCTGGGGGGAGATCTGTGCTGGGGGAGATCTGTGCTGGGGGGAGATCTGTGCTGGGGGAGATCTGTGCTGCTATCTGTGCTGGGGAGATTCGTGCTGGGAGATCTGTGCTGGAGGAGATCTGTGCTGCGATCTGTGATGGGGGGGTCTGTAATTGGGGGGGATCTGTGATGGGGGGCTCTGTGATAGAGAGGAGTCTGTGATGGGGGAGTCTGTGATGGAGAGGAGTCTGTGATGGGGGAGTCTGTGATGGAGAGGAGTCTGTGATGGGGGAATCTGTGATGGAGAGGAGTCTGTGATGAGGGGAGCCTGTGAAATACTAATACGTTTATGTTCATTAAACTTGTTCTTTATTTTAAATATTATATTGTTTTGCCTGTTTTTTTGCACTACAAATAAGATATGTGCAGTGTTCATAGGAATTTGTTCACATTTTTTTCAAGCTTTAGTCCAGCCCACCAACAGTCTGAGGGACTGTGAACTGGCCCCCTGTTTAAAAAGTTTGGGGACCCCTGCTCTAGGGCCTCTGGTACAAAAATATATGTTTGGGGGTTCTAAGTAATTTTCTGGCAAAAATACAGATTTTTACTTGTTACGAAAAATGTCAGAATAAGGCCTTGTCCTAAAGTGGATAATAAGGTACTCCTTGGATGTTGCGCCTCTCTATGTGGCTAGGCTGTGAAAAAGTCTCACACATGTGGTATCGCCATACTTAGGAGGAATAGGAGAATGTGTTTTCGGGTGCGTGTAGCTGCAAGTATGCCTATGCCTTGTGTGAGAAATAACTTGTTAATATGACATTTTTGTGTAAAAAAAACAAAACACATTTTATTTAATTTCTTCATTTTCCAAAGAATTGTGAGAAATAGGTAATTTAAGGGGTATTTGTACTGTCTTGGCCTCAAGAAATGAGAGGCTGTCAGTACATAAGGTGTGGTCAATTTTCAATGATTGGTACCATAGCTTGTAGGCTCTATAACCTTCACACAGACCAAATAATATACACTGATTTGGGTTGTTTTTACCAAAGAAATGTAGCAGTATAAATTTTGGTCAACATTTATGAAGGAAAATTACTTATTTGCAAAATGTTATAACAGAAACTAGGAAAACATGCGTTTTTTTCAATACTTTTTTTTTGTTTATAGTGCAAAAACATAAAAACCCAGTGGTGATTAAATAACAACAAAAGAAAGCTCTATCTGTCTAAAAAAAATAAAAAGAATTCATATGAGTACAGTGTTGCATGACCATGCAGTTGTCATTCAAAGTGCGATAAAAAAAAAGCTGAAAATTGGCCTGGGCAGAAAGGGGGTGAAAGTGCCCAGTGTTGAGGTGGTTAACCACTTGCCGAGTAACCACCATCATTATACGGCGGCAGGTCAGCTCGTTTGGAATCGCCGTAGCTGTACGTCGGTCCCTGTGACAGCTACCGCGGGCGCATGTGCACCGCCGGAGGCGCCCGGTGGCCGCGATACCCACGAACGCTCCACAGAGACAGATTGGGGATCTGTCAATGTAAAGAAACAGATCTCTGTTCTGACAGGGGAGTTCAGAGTGATTGTCTTTTCCTAGTGATTAGGAACAGCGATCTCTCTCTATTCCCAGTCAGTCCCATCCCCCACAGTTAGAAACACCTCCCAGGGAACACACTTAACCAGTTGATCGCCCCCTAGTGTTAACCCCTTTCTTGCCAGTGACATTTATACAGTAATCAGTGCATTTTTATAGCACTGATCGCTGTATAAGTGCCAATGGTCCCAAAAAAGTGTCAAAAGTGTCCCATGTGTCCACCGCAATGCCCCAGTCCTGCTAAAAATCGCTGATCACCACCATTACTAGTAAAAAAAAATAATAATAAAAATGCCATAAATCTATTCCCTATTTTGTAGACGCTATAACTTTTGTGCAAACCAATCAATATACGCTTATTGCGATTTTTTTTTACCAAAAATATGTAGTAGAATAAATATTGGCCTAAACTGATGAAGAAATTAGTTTTTTTACATAGTTTTTTTTTGCAAAATTGTCGGTCTTTTTTGTTTATAGCGCAAAAAATAAAAACTGCAGAGGTGATCAAATACCACCAAAAGAAAGCTCTATTTGTGGAAAAAAAGAACATCAAATTTGTTTGGGTACAGCGTCGCACAACCGCGCAATTTTCAGTTAAAGCGACACAGTGCCATATCGCAAAAAATGGCCTGGTCATTAAGGGGGCAAATCTTCTGGTCCTTAAGTGGTTAAAGAGTAACTCCACTTTTGTTGAGAAAAAAATTTTCCCTCTGGGTGATCTATGTACATTGCAGGGATTTTAACAAACTGTGTTGGAGATTCCTACCCTTTGTTATTTTGAAGAAATAGCTGCTTGTGCCTATGTGCAGAGTGAATCTGTATCTGAGCGATTTTAAAATGATTAATCAGCTGCTGCATCTGCAGGGCTCTAATGAGGTAATTGGCAGGGTCTGCATCCCTTTAGACATGATTCCCTTTGGGAGTATCTCAGCAAAAATGACATTTTTGTTGCATGGGATGCCTAAAATCTGACTTGTATCTTAGTACAGTCTGGGAAAATCAGTAAGCCAATCACACAAGCAGTGTAGAAATTATACAGTGGGTTCAAATGAAGCAATGTAGTCAGTAGAGCATCCTTTCTCAACCTTTTCACTCCAAAGCAATCCATGAAATTATTATTTTTGTTTATGTTTCATTGGTGGTCAGTGAAGAAAATGCTCCTTACATGGGTGGCTAGTGGGAAGAATGTTCCAGTGGCAGTGGTAGTCAGGCAGGACATCTACACTGTCCTGCCTGACTACTAAACTTACTTACCTGACTACTACACTGACAAGTCTGACTACTTTCCTGACTCCTACACTGACCAATCTCACTCTTTCACTGACCTACCTGACTACTAAACTGACCTACCTAACTACAACACTGACATACCTGACTACTACACTGACCTATGTTATTACTACACTGACCAGTCTGACTACCTTCCTGACTCCTACACTGACCAATCTGACTCCTTCACTGACCTACCTGACTACTAAACTGACCTACCTAACTACAACACTGACCTACCTGACTACTACACTGACCTATGTTATTACTACACTGACCAATCTGACTACTACACTGACCTACCTAAATACTACACTGACCTGACTACTACACTGACCTACCTGACTACTACACTGACCTACCTGACTACTACACTGACCTACGTTATTACTACACTGACCAATCTGACTACTACACTGACCTACCTAAATACTACACTGACCTGACTACTACTACACTGACCTACCTGACTACTGCACTGACCTACCTTATTACTACACTGTTCTTCCTGACTACTACACTTACTTACCTGACTAATACACTAACAAATCTGACTACTACACTGACCTGCCTGACTAACACACCTACCCGCCTGACTACTGCACTGACCTACCTAACATCTACACTGTTCTTCCTGACTACTACACTTACCTACCTGCCTAATACACTAACCAATCTGACCACTACATTGACTGACCTGAATACTACACTGTCCTACCTGACTAGGTGAAGTCAACAGTGTTATTTCTGAGTAGGGATGAGCCCGATGTTTGAGTCGAACGGGTGTCGCCTGTTCGCCGAATAGCAAACAATTTGGGGTGTTCGCGGCAAATTCGATATCCATGGTATTGTCATAAAAAGTGTTTGGGTCCTGCCCCAGGGGACATGTATCAATGCAAAAAGAGTCCGATAAGCCCCCTTCCGGCAGACCCCCACAACCACCGGGCAAGGGTTGTGGGAATGAGGCCCTTGTCCCCATCAACATGGGGACAAGGTGCTTTGGGGGGCTATCGCAGAGCACCCTCCCTATGTTGAGGGCATGTGGCCTAGTACGATTCAGGAGGGGGGGGCCCTCTCTCGTCCCCCCCTCTTTTCCTGCGGCCTGCGTTGCATGCTCGGATAAGGGTCTGGTATGAATTTTTGGGGGGCACCACAACATTTTTTTTTAAATTTTGGTGGGGGGTTCCCCTAAAATCCATACCAGAATCAATACCAGAATGGATTTTGAGGGGGACCCCTATGCCATTTAAAAAAAAAAAATTGGTGCAGGTTTCCCCTTAATATCCATACCAGACCTGAAGGGCCTAATATGGAATTTGGGGGGACGACTGAGTGAGTATAGCTGTTAGTTAAAATATCAACATCAGTTAAAAAACATATTGTATGTGAAAATTCATGCAAAGATGCATGCTATAAATCCACAGTACTGCAGGCGCATAGGAATTATAGGAATAGGAATATTACTACAAGAGCATAAGGGTGATAGGAACAATACTGTAAGACCATAGGGGTGATAATTACATTACTGCAGGAGCATAGGGATGATAATGACATTACTACAAGAGCATAAAGGTGATAGGAACATTACTGCAGGACCATAGGGTAGGGTTGCCACCTGTTCAGGATTCACCCAGACAGCTTGGGTTTGAAATCATGCGTCTGGGTTTCAGACTGTCTGAGACCCGGACACATTATTCAGACCGGACTATGGCCTCCCAACAGGGTTGCTGGCTGCAGTTGTGTCTGTTACACTCTCTTTCACGCTGCCCAAAGCCAGCACTATCAATCATCCCCCAAACACCTACACAGATGGGAAAGGAAAGAGGGCTCGACCTGCACCTCGCCCCTACCCCTCTTTGCCTGCCCACACTTTTTGAAGCACAGCAGCCTCAGATATATCTGGATGAGAGGTGCTAACTGCCAAGGGGTGAGTGAGCTCACCATCCATCCCTGTCTGTGACTGAAGTCTCCCCTCTTCTCTCTCCTGCCTCTAATTGTGTACACTAGGGTAAATCAGGGTTCCGAGAGCACTCATTACATCAGAGCTCCCCTTTATACCAGAGGCCACAGTGTTCCCACTTACATCAGAGTCCTCTCCATACACCAGAGCATCCATTACGTCAGAGTCTCCAGAGTCTCCCCTTACAGTGGGGGGGAACTCTGTGAACTCTGGTGTAAAGGGGGACTCTTGTGATTAACTTCATATGATTAGAAATGTCATTTAATAGCAACATCTATGCATAGTTTACCTAAGCATTCTATGAAAAAAAAATTGCTGTGCAACGCTGAAGTGTTCGGGTTTGACTTGAAGAAAAGGTGGTAACCCTAGCATAGGGGTGATAATGACATTACAGCAGGAGCATAGGGGTGATAGGGACATTACTGCAGGAGCATAGGGGTGATAGGACCATTACTGTAAGAGCATACGGGGTGATAAGGAAATACTTGCAAATGAATGGGAGGCAAAGCTGGACTTTAGTGGTCCGGTATAGACTTATAATACTCGGACATATTATAAAAGTAGAAATGTATTAAAGGAGAAACCCACCCTGAGCTTGTTTGGCTGGGCTTCTCCTATGGGTCACAGGAGTGCAATTTGTTTTGCACTCCTCTGACCCGTTTTCAGCAGTCCGCTCTCTGCTGACGTCACCAATATCAGTCCAGGCACCACGTCATCCCGACTCTGGGAGTCTGGATCCGCCAGGTGTCTGGACTGATAACTGTCTCAGCGAGCCACTGAGACGGCCGCTCCCCACCCCTCCACAGCTCAGTGCTCCAATAAGCATGGAGGAGCAGAGCAGGAGAGCTGCCGACTGACAGGTAGCAGGAGATCTGTTGACTGACAGGCAGAAGCTCTCCGCTCGGGGAGCCGAGAGAACCTATCCATCGGTGTTCGATGGCTTGGTTCTCAGTGCAGAGGCGCCGGGGGACAGATGCCACATCCACCTAGGTAAGTATAAAACTGCAATAACCCCAAAACCCATACTTCTCTGTTACGTAAATTCATTTAAAAAATACCCGTAAGGGCAAACTTGAGTCAAGAACAATAAAATAAATGAAGAAATGGAATATAAATTCCTCGGATAACGACTGGAAAGGAGTTATGTATATCAATTCGATGACAGGGGGGATCTTTAATCATATCCTTCCAGTCATAATCTTGATATGTTTGGCGGAAAACCGCTTATTCAGGAGTATATTTCAGAGGAGAGTTGGTTCTAACAAAAACATATGCAAATAAGATATTCAAACATCAAAATATTAGAAGAAAAAATAATAATGAAGGAGTGTGGGGGGCTCCCAAGGACCAAAGGCCACTAAGTGGGAACTCACCACATGTACCCTGCCTCATTAGAGGAACTTGCTTAATTATATATAACCATTTCTCCAAGCAGCCATAGGGAAGGGGGGAGAGACAACCATACTCATTAGGGATGAGCTTGATGTTCAGGTCGAACATAACTTTGACTCGAACATTGGGTGTTCACCCGTTCGCCGAAGAGTGAACATTATGGGGCGTTCACGGCAAATTTGAGCGCCGTGGAACACCCCATAATGCTCTGCGAGATCACAGTGCACTGCTGTATGATGATTGGCCAAAACATTCACCTGACCTGCAGGCTTTGGCCAATCACAGCGCCCTCTGCTAAGAGAGCCATAATTGGCCAAAGACGGTGCCTTTGGCCAATAATGGTTCAGGGGGATAAGGTCCACACCCCACACTAGATAAGGCTGCTTACACGGCGGCCATGTGTAGTGTTGTTGGTGTGGACAGAGAGATAGCTTGATTTAGATTAAGGCATGTTACTCAGTTAGTGGCAGTGTATTTAATATATATATATATATATATATATATATATATATATATATATATACAGTCAGTCTAGTATATGCCCTAAAAGGGGGATGGGAGGGTAGGTATCGCGCACAAGAAACCGACAAAGACCACAGGCAAGCGGGTTGGTTAAATACCCACTGGGCTCCTCCCATAAATTCAGGCCACCATACTGGCCTTCCTACTTATGGTTAAAGCCCTATGGCTGATACGGATATGGATAACATTTAGAGTTAACATAAGACTTACCACATGAAATGGACCTGAAAGTGTGCCTTGGTCTGTTGGACGGTATACCAAAATAAGGGGGGAAAAACATTCAGGTAGGGGTATAGTATTTTATTAGTTTTCAATTGTTTATTGAGCTAGTTTGGTAAATGCCTGTGCCATCTCTACTTGAGGATTGGGGATGTACCGGGCGAAGCAGGCAGACTTCCACCTGCCTAGTCCCTTAATGACGTGGTCTGGGACCCGGTGGCGGGATGCCGCCGAGGCTGCTCCAATGCAGAAGGAGTGGCCGGAGTACTGGCTGGGGTTGAGGCGAAGGTTGCAGAGAAGAATCCTTATGTGTTTCACAAACTGACAGGTACTCAAGGGTTTGACTGGAAACGGTAGAAGAGGACTGGAGTCTGGCTGTTCTGCAAGAGTGACAGAAGATGATTGAGTATGATATGGTTATTAGATTTGTAAAGGTGGATGTCTACTCCATAGCCTGCCTGCTGAGTTTTAGAAATTACCAAGTGGAGGACGAAGTGGTCTTGGTAGCGGACCAAGTGACGTCTACGTAGCACCTGGCCTGCAAGGTTGCTACAGGTGAATTCGCCAGGTCGCAAGAACCCGTAGTAGGCCAAGTATATGGCCAGTTGTAAGACCACGCTGGGGAGAAGACCAAATGGAGAAGTAGTCAGGATGGTCGACATACCCCTAAAGATGGCCCTCGTTATGGGTAAACGTTTGGCACTGACCACCGGTTGTTTTTTCTGGGTGCCGCGTAGGATGGCCCGGATCGCGTGGGATGCAAATAAGGAAGGTTTTGCGGGGTCTTGTAGAGTCAAGAAATGTTGGATGCTGGCTAGGTATAGTCGAATAGTGTTATGGGATAAGCCAGCCAGCTGAGTATGGCAATACGAGATAAAGGCCAGTATGTGCTTGACGTCTGTTGTTTCCTCGGAGCAGTGTGCCAGGAATTTGTTGAACGCACTCCAAGCTGTCTGGTAGGCTTTGAGCGTGTTGTGGGATATTGAGTAGTTGATGAGCTGGGTCACTCCATGTAGGTGTTGAACTAATCCAGGGTCAGCTGAGACCAAGCAGGGATAGAGGCTGAAACTGGATCGGCTCCGGGCACCTGTTTAAAAAAGGACGTGTAGTTAAATCGTGACAGTGAGTCTGCTACGAGGTTGCACTTGCCTGGAACAAATGAGCAGTGGATATTAAACTGATGTTGTAAAGACAGTTGTACTATTCTGCGCAGGAAGGACATGACTGAGAGGGACTTGGACCTGCCTTTGTTAATAATATCTGCCGTGGTCTGAGTGTCGGTGGAGAAGGCCACAGTTTGTCCTGTCCAACAATGACCCGGAGCTGTGCGGCTGCCACTATCGGATAGAGCTCAAAGAGGGAGGATGTTCGGGTGAAGCCAGGAATTAAAAGTATCTGTGAAGGCCAGGGTCCTGAAAACCAATGGTGGCCAAAAATTGCCGCAAAGCCTGTGGAGGCTGCAGCATCTGTCACTACCTGGGGTGATAGGGACGACATAGTAGGTATAAATAGGGATATACCATTCCAGGCGGAAAGGAATTCCTCCCACATAGATAGGTCCGCTACTGCTGCAGTATCCAGATTGAGGATCTGATCAGGATCCTGTGTTTGTGAAAGGAATACCAGCAGACGTGACACAAAGGAGCGACCCTGTGGAATGATCCGCATGGCAAAATTAAGCATTCCTAACAGAGATCGCAGCTGCTTCTTGGTACACCCCCTAGTGTGGGTGAAGTCTCAGAGGACCGCCCTGATGCGGGTCAGTTTGTCGAGGGGGAGGCTGGCCTGCATGGAGCAGGTGTCTAGGTTGACTCTGAGAAAGGTGATGGTGTGTGCTGCACCGTAGACTTTATGTTCAGCGATGGGAACATTGAAATTCCCGAATACGACTCTCAGTTTGTCGAGGTCTTCTGGGGACATGCTGGGCGGTTCGATTAGCAAAAAGTCATCCAGGTAATGGATGACCTCTTGACACTGAGCTTTGTACAACAGTATCCAGGTGAGGGACTGTGCAAAGGTGTCAAAGAGCCAAGGGCTACTGTTCGAACCAAAAGTCAATTTGGTGGCAAAATAGTATGCCTCCTTCCACTTAATGCCATGCCAGCACCAAAGAGACGGGTGGATAGGCAGGAGCTTGAAAGCATCCGAGATGTCGGCTTTGGAGAGCCAGGCGCCTGTGCCTGCTTTGATGATCGCTTGAATTGCCATATCTACGGAGGCATACTTCAGGGAGAACTCTTCGGAGGGAATTAGGGAATTGAGACTGGGAATTATGGGAAGAATGAGGCGCAGACAGGTCGTACACCAAACGTAATTTATTAGAGAACTTGCCCTTGACAAGCCCAAAAGGGCTGACTCTCCAAGTATTGAAAGGGAGCTGAGTAAAGGGCCTATGATTAAGTCTCGGTCTATTTCAGAATGTAAGAGCTGATCTATGGCCTGCTCGTAAGTGGCCGCTGAGCGGAGATTCCTGCTTTCGTAAGTAGTGTGGGGCAGGGAAATGAGGCCGGTGTGAAACCCTGCTGTGAATCCCTGGATAAGGTAGGTGGCCAGGGAGGGAGTGGGGTGTGAGGTGAGGTAGAGCCCTAGCCACAGGACATTAACTCGGCTTACCCCTCTTCTGTTGCTTGACCTCGCACAAGTTCCTTGGATGTGCCCTCTGGCACAGGGTGCAGATATGGAGCAGGCGGCACTGGCTGAAGTTGCAGGTGCCGTAGTTGAATTTTTTACAGATAGCTGCTCCTCCCACGGTTCGGACTGGGCGCCCAAATTTGTTCACCTGAGGCGTCTGTACAGGGGCCGACTGGCCTTGAACTGCACTGGAGGTGGAGGGAAATTTGAAGGGGCGACGGACTATCGCATTGGCGCACCCGGTGGCGGTGTGGGTGGAGGACAGGCAAATAACGCACAGTGGTGAGCGCAAGCCGGCAAAGTGGCGACAGAACAGCTCTGTGTCCATAAGGCTCCAATTCGTGGTTGTCTGCAATTGTGTGAGCCTAGCTGCTGCCTTGGTAGAGAAGGAACGATGATAATCCTAAAAAAAAAATCCTCCATACTTGTAGCCCAAGTCTACTACAGTATGGAGGTATAAATCCAGCTTTTCCCTCCTGCTGGGAGAGGCTGAACATAGGACATCCCTCAGCATGCCGAAGGCCAATGTGAATTTTGGGACGGACAATTTTCAGTTGAGCTTGGGGTCTTTTGGCCTTAAGGTCCACTGACACGTCACCCCAGGTTTAGGCTTTGTTTTCTGCCTGATAGTGGACTGAAATGAGGAGAGAGGCAAGGTTGACGTCCCTGCCGTCCAGGATGCCCTTCCTAATGCTGGCTGGAACCAAATGGGACGGGTAGACTATGGGGATCCACCCTGTGGTACCTGCAGGAAGGGGTGTCAAAACATGGATTGCTGTAGGGTCAGGGATAGCAGCGGCCGGGCGAGCCTCCAAGAGTGCCACTTTGGTTTGGACATCCGTGACTGAGGTAGACAAAGATGAGGCCATGGTGTGGAGTTGTGAGATGGGAGAACATATTGACTGGAGGGACGCCTGCTGGGTGCTGGGCCCTGTTGTGGCTGGTGGAGGGAAGAGGAGCTTGAAGAGCTCACCCTTCCTAGCTGTAGCAGGAAAGGGCACACCTCTGCGCCTTACTTCTGCCGTCAACTTGGGGATGGTCCATCCCCTGAGGGACTGCACACTGCCGTTCTCTGAGACGGGAGAAGGTGACAGAGGGGCCGTGAGGTCTTCGCTGCCGGCCTGGAACATGGTTCTGCAAGCTACGAATCGAACTGTGGGGCATGGCATTAAACCAGGCCAAGACCGCTGTGGCCTACAAGGATGAATCAATGCCTCATGAATGTCCAAGATTCGAAATCAGGGTGCGGTGTGTCGATAATGAAATGTATGAAATGTTTGCCTTAATCATGAAATGAATAAAACATCTTGCCATGACAGACGCACGACTCGGTCGTGCAGCAACTGCGACTGACAATGAACCGGACTCTGGAGCATGTATTGAAATGAGGCAACAGAAAACATTGGTGCACACCGGAACGAATCGGTGCATCACGGATGCGATTGGATTCGAATCGGAGTGCAGTACGTGACAGTGAAATGAATGAAATGTTCTGCCCTGACAGAGGTACGAATCGGTTGTGCCGCAACCACGACTGACAACGAACTGAGCTCTGGTGCAGGTACTGGATAAGGCCGAAACAACTGGGGCACACCGGAACAAATCGGTGCATTTCGGATGTGACTGGATTCGAAACAGGGCACGATATGTGGGAGTGAAATGACTGATAATTAATTCCCATGACAGAGATATGAATCGGTCGCACCGCATCTGCGACTGATAACGAACCGGACCCAGTGAAATGGTTTTGATTGCCATGACAGAGGCACGAACTGATCATGCCGCTGTTGCGACTGACCACGAATCGGACTCTGGAGCATGTACCGAAATTTGGCTAAAATACCTTGGGCACGCCGAGACGAATCGGTGCATTTTTGATGCGACTGGATTCGTATCAGAATGTGATACGTGACAGTAAAATTATGCCATGACAGAGACATGAATCGGTGAGCTGTAACCTGCGACTGATAATGAATCTGACTCTGGAGCATGTACTGAAATGAGGCCGTAAGCAACTGGGGCACACCGGAGCGAATCGGTGCATCATGGATGCGGCTGGATTCGAATCGGAGCATGGTACGTGACTGAAATGAATGAAATGATTCGAAATGGTTTGAAATGCTTTGAAATGTTTTGAAATGTTTGTGAAATGAATTAGCTTTAAAATGGCACGGGCCGGTGTACCGAAATTTGCGAGTGACAACGACTTGTCTAGTGGAGCATGGTAAACAGTTTTAGACATGCCTGACCGAAGCGGCCTCTGCGTCGGAGTGGGGTACAAAATAACAAAATGACTGATAAAATTACAGTACGAGTGAGTGGTATACGTTACGGCTACGTGTAAAGTTTTACGAGTGGTTCGTAAGTTTGATATCACGGTTTAGTGACATATCTAACAAATCCGTGAAATGAAAACGTCAGCCGAAAACCTACCTGCGACAGCCGAGCCAGACATGTTGTGCGGAACTGCGAATTGGTAACGAGAGCCTCGAAAAATCTCGAACACGGGAACTCATGAATACGGGAACTCACGAACGCTGAATTTCGAATAGTCGGCCTAGTGACGTAGTATCGCGCACAAAAAACCGACAAAGACCACAGGCGAGCGGGCCGGTTAAATACCCCCTGGGCTCCTCCCATAAATTAAGGCCACCATACTGGCCTTCCTACACATATATATATATATATATATATATATACACACACATAAAAGCTGCATGCAGTATAACCTATATCTACAGTGCATTCCGTGATATATATACACTCTGCATCCAGTGTAGCCTATATCTACAGTGCATTGTGTGGCGGTGTATTATATATATATATATATATATAAAGTCTCGTGTATATATATATACCGTATATACTCGAGTATAAGTCGAATTTTTCAGCACATTTTTTTGTGCTGAAAGTGCCCCCCTCGACTTATACTCGAGTCAAGCACTTTTCTGCAGCAAAAAATTCCATTTTCCGAAACGACTTTGGGGCCCCGTATCTCAGGGCCACTTGGTGCTAGAAACCCCAAATTTGGTATGCAAACCCAGTGGACCTGGTACCATAACATATCCAAAGCTGGGGTTCCTAGCTCCAAGTGGCCCCGAGATACGGGGCCCCAAAATTGGTTCGGAAAATGTCATTCTCTGCTGCAGAAAAGTGCTCGACATTTTCTGAACCGATTTTATGGCCTCATATCTCAGGGCCACTTGGAGCTAGGAACCCCAAATTTGGTATGCAAACCCAGTGGAACAGGTACCATAACATATCCAAAGCTGGGGTTCCTAGCACCAAGTGGCCCTGAGATGAGGGGCCCCAAAACTGGTTTGGAAAATGTCATTCTCTGCTGCAGAAAAGTGCTTGACATTTTCTGAACTGATTTTTGGGGCCCTGTATCTCGGGGCCACTTGGTGATAGAAACCCCAGCTTTGGAAATTTTATGGTGCTAGATCCACTGGGTTTGCACACCAAATTTGGGGTTCTTAGCACTAAGTGGCCCCGAGATACGGGGCCCCAAATTCGGTCAACTGTGTCTATCTGCAGCAATGTCATTTCGGGACCCTTTGGGTTCAGAGACCCCAAATTTTGGCTGCAGCTAGGGGGCATCTAGGAACCCTTAACTACCGAGTTTGAAGTTCAGGGGACCTATGGCTGCAAATGGGCACAGTGAGGCATACAAATGGGCACAGTGATGCTGCAAATGGGCATTGTTGACCCTCTTTTCCACTTACAGTAGCTGTGCATTTCTCACCTTCGTCTTATACTCGGGTCAATAAGTTTTTCCCATTTTTTTGTGGTAAATTAGGGCCTAGACTTATACTCGGAACGACTTATACTCGAGTATATACGGTATATATTATATATATATATATATATATATATATATATATATATATATATATATATATATATATATATATATATATATATATATATACTCTACATCCAGTGTAGGCTATATCTAATGCATTCTGTGGTGTACAGTTTCTAATACACTTCAGGCAGTGTGCACAGTATCTAATACAGTGTGTACAGTGTCTACTACACTTTTGGTGGTGTACACAGTATAAAATACAGTGCAGCCGTTGTAAAGTTTCTAATACAGTGCAGGCGGTGTACACAGTATCTAATACATTGTGTACAATTTCCTACTACACTTCTGGTGGTGTAAACAGTACACAATACAGTGACACCGTAGTACAGTTGCTAATACAGTGCAGGCGGTGTACACAGTATCTAATACAGTATGTACAGTTTCTATTACACTTCTGGTGGTGTACACAGTACACAATACAGTGCAGCCATAGTACAGTTTCTAATACAGTGCAGGCGGTGTACACAGTATCTAATACAGTGTGTACAGTTTCTACTACAGTTCTGGTGGTGTAAACAGTACACAATACAATGCAGGCGGTGTATACAGTATCTAATACAGTGTGTACAGTTTCTACTACACTTCTGGTGGTTTACACAGTACACAATACAGTGCAGCAGTAGTACAGTTGCTAATACAGGGCAGGCGGTGTACACAGTATCTAATACAGTGTGTACAGTTTCTACTACATGTCTGGTGGTTTACACAGTACACAATACAGTGCAGCCATAGTACAGTTGCCAATAGAGTGCAGGCGGTGTACACAGTATCTAATACAGTGTGTACAGTTTCTACTACACTTCTGGTGGTTTACACAGTACACAATACAGTGCAGCCATATTACAGTTGCCAATAGAGTGCAGGCGGTGTACACAGTATCTTAAACAGTGTGTACAGTTTCTACTACACTTCTGGTGGTGTGCACAATACAGTGCAGCCATAGTACAGTTGCTAATACAGTGCAGGCGGTGTACACAGTATCTAATTCAGTGTGTACAGTTTCTACTACACTTCTGCTGGTGTACATAGTACACAATACAGTGCAGCTGTAGTACAGTTACTAATACAGTGCATGCGGTGTACACAGTACCTAATACAGTGTGTACAGTTTCTACTACACTTCTAGTGGTGTACACAGTACACAATACAGTGCAGCCGTAGTACAGTTTTTAATGCAGTGCAGGCGGTGTACACAGTATCTAATACATTGTGTACAGTTTCTACTACACTTCTCCTGGTGTACACAGTACACAATACAGGGCAGCCGTAGTACAGTTGCTAATACAGTGCAGGCAGTGTACACAGTATCTAATACAGTGTGGACAGTTTCTACTACACTTCTGGTGGTGTAGACAGTGTAGTGTGGTGTTGCAAAACAAAATATATACATCATGTCCGGAAGGCCACCAAGGAGCGGCAGACGCTCACAGGCCACTAAAAGAGGGCAAGCAGTCTCTGTGTCTACAGTCAACAGTGCTGGTCGTGGACATGGTGCATCCTCTGCAGGTGGCCACGGGGCACACTTGTCTTTTTTTTCTGCTGCTGGTCGTGTTATTGAGCCAGAACATGCAGAAGAGTTGGTGGCGTGGATAACAAAGCCGTCCTCATCCTCCTCATCCTCTGTCACCCAGGCTCAGAGTAGTTTGCCTTCCAACGGCTCCTAGCCCACAGTCACTCCTTCCGTAGCCCCACCATCATGCACAGAGGAGTCCCCAGAATTATTCGACCACAGTGTCGGGTACATGCTGCTGGAGGATGCGCAGCGATTTGAAAGCTCCCATGTTGGTTTCAAGATTAAGGAAGGGAGTAATGTGAGCCTAGAGAGAGGGGTGCCCAAGGACAAGAAACTGGTAGTCATGTTCCCCCAGCTGCAGCATACTGCCAAGTTTGCTCCAGTGACGAGGAGGGAGGGGATGATGAGGTCACTGACTGTACTTGGGTGCCTGAGAGGAGAGAGGAGGAGGCACAACTCCAACGAGGCAGGATGTCCTCTAGGGGGCAGCTTAAGGGCAGCCACCCTGTTGCATCACACTGCAGAGCTCCGCAGGTACAGGGCGTTGCTGACTCCCCACTGACTTTTAAAAGTTCTATGGTGTGGGCCTTTTTCAACATGTGTGCAGCATATCACACCGTTGCTGATTGCAACCTATGTCTGAAGCGGATCAAGCGTGGCCAGAACAGCAGCCGCTTGGGCACCACATGCTTGACCAGACATATGACGACCTACCATGCAGTCCGTTGGCAACAGCACTTAAAAGACCCACATCAAAGAAAAAGGCGGACTTCTCCTTGCTCATCTAGGATCTCCAACGCTACTATACCTCCCGTCCTCTCATAAACCTGCACTGAGAGGAATGAAGGTATAGCAATAGGTGTCCCAAGTACTTGCAGCCAATCTGCTAGCAGTACACCACCATCTGATTTTAGCAGGCAAATTTCCCTACCCCAGTTGCTGAACCGTAAAAAGAAATTCGGTCCCAGCCATCCACATGCTCAGTGTCTAAATGCTAGCTTGGCCAAATTGCTAGCACTACAACTGCTGCCTTTTCAGCTGGTAGACTCTGCCCCTTTCGTGAATTTGTGGAATGTGCTGTACCTCAGTGGCAGGTTCCAAAACGCCATTTCTTTTCACTCTCTACCGGCATGTGGAAGGCAATGTTTTGGCCTCGTTGGACAGGGCAGTCAGCAGTAAGGTGCATATTACCGCTGACTCACGGTTCAGCAGGCATGGGCAGGGACGTTACCTTTCCTTCACGGCGCACTGAGTAACTCTGCTGGCAGCTGGGAAGAATGCAGGACAGGGTTCAGTGTTGTTGGAGCTTGTCTTTCCACCATGCCTCCAAAATGCTAGTGGTGATTCTGCCACAGCTCTCTCCTCCGCCCCCTCCTCTTCTTCCTCTATGGCCCCTTCTGCAGATTTGTCCTCTGAACCAGCGGTGCTACGTAAGCGTTCAAGGGGCTACGCAAGCAGTCTAAAAGATGCCATGCGGTGCTTGAGTTGGTCTGCCTAGGGGACAGGAGCCACACTGGGGCAGAGATTCTGTCAGCTCTGCAGGGGCAGGCTCAGAGGTGGTTGACGCCACGCCAGCTTCAGCCAGAAATGGTTGTATGCCACAATGGCACCAACCTTCTCTCCGCCCTCAGACAGGGACTCAAACATGTTCCATGTTTGGCACACGTCCTGAATATGGTGGTGCAGCAGTTCTTGAGAAGTTACCAAGGCTTACAGGATCTCCTGAGGCAGGCCAGAAAAGTCTGTGGTCATTTCTGCCGGTCATACAATGCCAGTGCTCGGCTGGCTGCAATTCAAAGGGAATGCAACCTGCCCACCAACCGCCTCATTTGTGACATGCCCACCAGGTGGAACTCAATGTTGGCAATGCTGCAGCGGCTGCACACACAGCAGAGGGCCATCAATGAGTACCTGTGGGAGTATGGCACCAGGACAGGGTCAGGGGAGCTTGGCTTCTTTTTGCCACGCCAATGGCTACTGATCAAGGATGCATGCACTGTCCTGTCACCATGAGGAGGCCACAAGGATGTTGAGCAGCGACAATGCATGCATCAGTGACACTGTCCCTCTAGTCTTCCTGTTGGAATACACGCTTCGTGGAATCATGGACAGGGCACTTGAGGCAGAACAGCGGGAGGAAGAGGAGGACTTCCATACCTCTCAAGGCCCCCTTTATCCAGATAGCATTCCTACGGGCCCGTCAAACACACAAGAAAAAGAGGAGGAGCAGGAGGATTGTGTCAGCATGGATATAGAGGATAACATTCAGCAGCAGTCGTCAAGGGATGGTTTTCAGTCCCCAGAACCCCAAGGAGTTGTATGTAGCTGAGAGGAGGTTGTTACGGATCATGTGATCCATAGTGACCCAGAGGACTCAGAATCGAATGCCTCTGCAAACTTACGCTGCATAGCCTCCCTGATTCTGCAAAGCCTGCAAAAGGACCCTAGGATTTGTGGTATGAAGGAGAGGGATCATTACCAGCTGGCAACCCTTCTTGATTCACATTAAGAGGGTAAGGTTGCAGAACTCATCCTGCCTTCGCAGAGGGAGCAGAGGATGAAACATCTTCAGGAGGCCTTGAAGAAAGGTTTGTGCAATGCATTTCCAGACCCTGGGAGGTTACAATTTCCTGGTGCTAGACAACGTGTTGCAGAGGCTTCGTTCAGTCAGAGGAAGAGCGGTGGAGAAGGTGGCCGGCTGACCGATGCCTTTAAACAATTTTTCAGTCCTCAGCACCAAGGTCTGATCAGTTCAAGCAACCATTGCCAGTGTCTGCATTACATGGTGCAGGAATTTCTAGGGGCAAGAGCAGACTTGGAGACCTTTCCAACAGAGCATCCACTGGGTTACTGGGTGTTGAAGATGGACCACTGGCCAGAACTTGCTCAATATGCAAATGAGCTGCTGGCCTATCCTGCATCCAGCATGCTTTCTGAACGCACATTCAGTGCTGCTGGAGGGTTTATAACGGATCAAAGCATGCACCTGTCCACAGACTCCGTTGATAGGCTCACATTCATAAAAATGAATCAGTCTTGGATCAGCAGCTTCCAAGCACCTGATGCTGATGGAACTGATTGAATTTGCTATGGATGTGGGATCCCTTGAAGACTGCCTAAGCTGACTATCCTATTCCTCCTCAATCTTGATGATGCTAGCTTCCAACAATATTTTTGGTTTAGGGCACCACCACCACCACCCAAGGCCCAATTATTCTGCCAAAGTTTAACAGAGGCATGTAATTACAATTTTTGATCTAATATTTCACAGCAGGGCTCGTTTCTGCGCCCAACAAGAGTATCTTTGAGGGGTTACAGTGTTGTCGCACCACCACCCAAAGCCCAATTTTTCTGCCCCTGTTTAACAGGGGCATGTAATTACAATTATTGATATAATATTTCACAGCAGGGCCTATTCCTGCGCCCACCAAGAGTAACTGTGAGGGCTTACAGTGTTTTGGTACCACCAACACCTAAGGCCCAATTTTCTGCAGAGTATATAGGGCAGGCCGTATAGTATGTATACTGCTGTTCAGAGTATATAGTGCCTGGTAATGGACTGGGGAGGACCCATGCCGTTTTTTTCAATGATTTTCATCTACATTGCCGGGAACCAACAATACATTACAGCCGCGAATAGTTTTAAATGACATTTTTTCCTTTAGAAATGTTATTTTACTGTGGTATTGTTCTCAACACGGGAAAATGCGCTACTTTACAGGCATACTAAAGACACCCCCAGGCACGATATTTAAAGGAATTTTTCATTTTTATTGTTTCAGTTTAAGCATTATCAAAAATCACTGCTCCTGTTTTTAAACCTTTTTTTGCATTGATACATGTCCCCTGGGGCAGGACCTGGGTTCTCAAACACTTTTTATGGCAATAACTTGCATATAAGCCTTTAAAATTAGCACTTTTGATTTTTCATGTTCGTGTCCCATAGACTTTAATAGGGTTCGCGTGTTCGAACAAATTTTTTGCCTGTTCGCATGTTCTGCTGCGAACCAAACCGGGGGTTGTTTGGCTCATCCCTAATACTCACCCACATAACCATACCAGCCACTCGAGGTGCCTCGAGGCCGCAATGGCAGTCCCCCTGGAATGTGCGGGAGACAGGTAAAGATGTACAACAAGATCTATGAAACAAAAAATAGCAATGTATAATTAATAGTTCTCATTATGTCCATAACAAAAATGGATGACACCTCCAAATAACCCCACGCTGTAGATCTGTATGTGTGCGGGAGGAGGGTCAAAAACATAACATACATATAAATACATAACGCAGCTATAGCGATACACACCAAAAATAGTCATGATAATATTTACAGGGGGCAATGTCGGGCTGATGGAAGGAGCAGGGATATAGTCCTCAACAGGAGGACAATACACTCATTGGTGAACAACTAGAATAAACATTTCAAGGGAGCCACTTAGAGTATATCAAAATCAAACTTAAATCTGCCCATCAAGGGCTATACATGTGTGTATAAGTATTAATTACGAATACCTGCAGATATCTAATTGCTAGCATGTCACGCACTCTGCCAAGTGGTGTTGGCCCCGTAAAGATGCATGTACTATGAGATGGCAGGTCAATGGGCATCAGGCCAAGGAACATCTAGCAACCTCTGAAGGAACCTTAGGGTTCCACAGAACCACAACTGAAAATGAATGGGCTAGATGATGCTAAATGTTCTCCAGACAGGAAAATTAGGTGGTTTTCATATGACTTGCTGCAACTTCTAATGCACACTGTGAGAAATTCAAAATTCATTGCCTGTCCCATTGAGCATACTGTCACTAGTGTCTCCCACTACCTACAGATGTGAGGAGCATGGCCCAATCTGGGTGACTATAGCTGGACAGGGAAGATGATGGTATCAGGGGCCTTTTAGGGACATGCTACAAGAGAAATACCATTCCTTCTTCTTATCTGCAACTTATGAGATAAGGAAGCACTTCTACATTCCCCAATGTTTATATTTAGCCTGATACTAAGAGAACCTGTCCCTGCACCATCCAGGATGAACTTCCATTCAGGGAACTGTGCAGTGCAGGTACATACACCAGGGAGGCCCCAAATTCAGGGTGTGTTTACTATGGAGATGACAGAATGTGTGTCCCTACAAAGTGCCGGGACATGGTTATACGGTGTCTAGGGCGAAGATGGTGAACTTCGAAGTTCATTAACCCCCCCCATGCTGCATTTACAGAAATTAAAAATAACTTTGCTAATTAACCTCCCCTCTGCCTCCTTTCCTCCCCCAATCGGATCCAGACAGTTTATTTATGAATCTGCTTAACTGTCTGGATCCGATTGGGGGAGGGGAGGAGGCTTAGAGGACATTAATTACCAATGCTATTTTTAATTTCTGTAATATGCAGCATGGGGGGGGGGGTGGTAATGGCATGCCCTTTGGCAATCATTAGCAGTGCGTAGTTCTTACTTTTGTGTGATATACATAGTTTGTTAGTTCCTCCTTGGCGGCTCCTCTAGGTTGCAGGCACAGCGTTGGCAGCAGCTCTCTACGCTTCTCCCATCTCGCCTCCGGCTGTGAGTGATGTCACGCCGCGGGGACGGGACTACAAACAGCGCCTTCATAGGGGCAGTGAAGCGCTGACAGTGAAGGGCGTGTGCCATGATGATCTGTCTAAGCTCGTGCCGGGTGCAGGAGCGCACTCGGCACATTACAGTAAAAAGGTACAGAGACGATTAGCGGCGCCGGCTAGTGTGTACTGTGAAGCACACTGCCGGCACTTCACCTGCGCCCCCCCCTCCAGAAAATTGCACCGCCCAGGGCATCTGCCCCTTCCGCCCCTGCCTTGTACCGGCCCTGTCCCTACATCCTACAATATCTGGGGCCCCACCTAGTGGGAGACATCTGTATCTTGGGGTGAGTTAGGGTTGTCACCTTTTTCTTCAAGCCAAACCTGAACACTTTAGAGGTGCACAATAATTTAATTTTGTTAGTATACACTATAGGATTGTAACAGACCTGGAACACCTTTGGACACTGCAAAGAGAATAGTAACGTGGTGCATATAGTGCCTCCTCACCCTCCTGTCAAGCCCTGTTCCAAGCCCTATTCTTGTTTGAATAATGTGTCCGGGTTTCAGGTGGACTGAAACCCGGACGCGATTAAAATTCCAGATGGATGGCAACCCTAGGGTGAGTTTAAGGCTGGGTTCACACCTATGCGAATTGGATGCATTTTTCTCTGCATCCAATTCGCATAGCAGGAGAATGTGACCGGCTCTCTATGGAGCCGGTTCACATATCTCCGGGGCGGTTTGCACAGAAACTCTGTGCATCTTTGGCTCCGTTTCAAGGCCAAATTCAGGCAAAGATTCGTCCCTGAAATGGAGAACAGAGATGTACAGCGTTCCTGTGCGATCCGCGGCCATTTCCAGTGTGAACCCGAGCCTAAGCTATGACTTGGAGCCGAGTCAAAACTTTACACTGCATAGTATAGTGGTATTCCCTGATAAGGAACTGTCAGGAACTTCTACACTAAAGAAAACAGGTGTATAGGCGCTGCAACCTTCTCACATAGAAGCTCCGCCCGGTGCTCAGACCTTGAGGCTGCTGACACCTCCAACGTACCAGAGTAAGGAAAGGGCTGGTCGGCACTCAGGATGACAATGGTATTTCTTTATTATATACATGTACAATACACATGTACAAAGCTGTAAAGCAGCCTACGCGTTTCGGACTATAGTCCTTAAATGGAACTTCTACACTGACCTACCTGACTACTACACCGACCTACCTGACTACTACACTGACCTATCTGACTACTACACCGACCTACCTGACTACTACACTGACCTATCTGAATAATACACACATTTTCTTGACATTACACTTGCCTACCTGACTAATACACGAACCAATCTGAACACCACACCTGCCTGACTACTACATTGTTCTCCTTGACTCGTCTGACTTACCTACTACACCTACCTGACCACTCTTGTAAACTAACCAATCTGTGACCCCCGGGTGCAGGCACAGTGTAGTACTCAGATTGCTCAGCAGGTGATGAGCCGGCACTAGGACCGCCCGGCCCCCCGCTCCTCCAGCTGTGTCCCTGTGTCTGTCTGTCCCGGGCAGACATTAATAGCCGCACACCGATCTCTCCGCAGACTCCGGCACAGCAGGCTGCCCCCTCCGCAGACATGGGACCCTCTGAAGGCATCGAGCGATTTGACAGCCCGGGGAAAGGCCGAGGCATGCGGGCCCTGCGGCACTTCGGTCTGGGAGAGCTGCTCTTCACCTGTCCGGCCTACACCTGTGTTCTGACCGCCCAGGAGCGAGGAAACCACTGCGATCTCTGCTTCTGCAGGTACCCCGCCCCGGCCCGAGGAGTGCGCCGCTATTCTGTGCTATACGGCCGACACGTGGGGGCCACTTCCTCACAGTCCTGAGCCAGAGATACCTTGTATGGAGGGGAATGGGCCCCTCACTGTACACCCTGCACCAGAGCTGGGGCCCCTCACTGTACACCCTGCACCAGAGCTGGGGCCCCCTCACTGTACACCCTGCACCAGAGCTGGGGCCCCCTCACTGTACACCCTGCACCAGAGCTGGGGCCCCCTCACTGTACACCCTGCACCAGAGCTGGGGCCCCCTCACTGTACACCCTGCACCAGAGCTGGGGCCCCCTCACTGTACACCCTGCACCAGAGCTGGGGCCCCCTCACTGTACACCCTGCACCAGAGCTGGGGCCCCCTCACTGTACACCCTGCACCAGAGCTGGGGCCCCTCACTGTACACCCTGCACCAGAGCTGGGGCCCCCTCACTGTACACCCTGCACCAGAGCTGGGGCCCCCTCACTGTACACCCTGCACCAGAGCCGGGGCCCCTCACTGTACACCCTGCACCAGAGCCGGGGCCCCTCACTGTACACCCTGTTCCACTGCCAGAGCCCCACACACTGACACCCTGCACCACTGCCAGAGCTGGGGCCCCTCACTGTACACCCTGCACTATTGCCAGAGCTGGCGGCTGAAGCCCTCCCTGCCCTTCCACTGCCAGAGCTGCACCCCCTCCCCCTCAAGTGCCTACACTGCAATGGCTGGGCCAACCCAGTTCCTATTCTGGCATAGCTGGGTCATTCCTCCTTCCACTGCCATAACTACACCCCCTGTCCATTGTCATAGCTACCCCCTTTTTTGTGATTCCATAGCTGGACCGCTGGCTTCCTTTCCTTGGCTGTCCCTGTGCTGCAGTCTAATGGCGGCCCGGTAGTATAGGAGGTCACATTCTCAGTAGGTTCCTGTAGACCAGCCTTCCTCAACCTTTTATAATCTCAGAGGAACCCTTGAAATAATAGGTCTCGGGGTATGTCTGCCAAAATTAAGTTATTGGGGTCACTGGGGAAAATGTGCCCCCCCCATAGTGGGGTTCAGCTTGGCACCCTTCCAGACAGGATTTGTGAGGCTGTGATTGGAACGACAGGGACAAGTGACATGAGACATCCCCCATACCCAGAAGTGTTACATTAGGAGGATTCTAGTGATATCTGTACCCCAGCAAACAGGAAAAGATTGTTTCACTGGAGAGGATAATTGTGAGGATGATCCTTTCCATTTCCAAAGCATTGAACTAATGCAGATGTTACAAGTGGTGACAGGGTCTCGTCCAACACAACATTTAGGATTTGTATACAAGTGTGTGGGACTAATGCATGTGGTGGTGTAGCACCATGGGATATTCCCTGAATTCTTCTCCAATAATCTATTTGGTGCTCTGGCCTTGGTTTGCTGCATCATGGGGGATCACCCATCAGAGCTGCAAAGCCCTAACCTGTACCGCTATGGGGGAACGTGACTGAGTGGCCAGATACTTGGAATAAGCCCTATCACATGGGTTCGGTTAGACCTGTGGTTGCTCCAGCATCAGCCTGACACAAAAATTACTTTGGGATTTTGAGGAGTTCAAGAAAGTGAAATAGGATGGCAGTAAAGAAAGTGAAAGATAAGTACCAGCACTGGTGGGGCTGTGGCATGGCCCTGGTACTTATCTGTGATTAGGCAAAGGGCATGGGGGGGGGGGGGAGATGATATCAATTGCCCTATATAAATTGTCTGTCCTCCATCTTTCTTTATGCTTTAGGCGTTTAGCCCTGGTGCATGAGATCCTGGTGTTTTGGTGCAGGCACTCAGTCTAGCAGACTATAAATCTCTGAGAGGGTGCAGCAAATGGTACTGTCTTTAGGGCAGTATCGGCCCAGGGATGAATGCCTGGGACTCAGACATCTTGCTTTATGGGCATTTTTGCATGGGCGCATACTGCCCTAAACATTAGTACCGCTCTATGTATTGTACAGAAGCAGCAGAAGTTTTTATCCTCTCATAGTTTTGCCAGCTGTGAGGCTGGATGTTTCGTCTGTGCCTTCCATCCACACCATAACACCCAGATAGGCATCAGGGTTAAACACCTAATGTGCCTGAGAAATGGGAAAGGTAGGAGGGCATCCCAGACTTTTCTGTGGGGAAAACATAGCTGGCATATGGCCCAGATATCTCAATTATTCCAAGGTGATTGTCAGTTGGGTTTTTTTTTTTTGAGTTGTTCTCCAACCATCAACAATCAGACCAAGTGACATTTGATAGACTTGGATCTTCTAATGTACAGCCATGGGCTAAAAGTTTAGAGAATGACACAACAAAGTCTGCTGCATCAGTGTTTTTAGATCTTTTTGTCAGATGTTACTATGGTATACTAAAAAATAATTACTAGCATTTTATAAGTGTCACAGGTTGTTTTTTTGTTTTTGTTTTTTTTGTTTTAACAATTTGATTAAGTTTTTAGTGTTAACCCTTCTTTTTCAAGACCCTTGCAATTCGCCCTGGCATGCTGTCAATCAACTTCTGGGCAACATCCTGACTGATGGCAGCCCATTCTTGCATAATCAATGCTTGGAGTTTGTGAGAATTTGTGTTTTGTTCTGTTCTTTTGTTCACCCGCCTCTTGAGCATTAACCACAAGTTCTCAATGGGAATAAAGTCTGGGGAGCTTCTTGGCCATGGACCCAAAATCTCAATGTTTTGTTCCCCCAAGCCACGTAGTTATCAGTTTTGCCTTATGGCAAGCTCTTCCATCATGCTGGAAAAGGCATTGTTCATCACCAAACTGTTCTTGAATGGTTGGGAGAAGTTGCTCTGGGAAGATGGTTTTTATACCATTCTTTATTCATGGCTGTGTTCTTAGGCAAAATTGTGAGTGAGCCCACTCCCTTGGCTGAGAAGCAACCCCACACATGGATGGTCTCAGGATGCTTTACTGTTGGCGTGACACAGGACTGATGGTAGCGCTCACCTTTTCTTCCCCGGACAAGGTTTTTTCCAGATGCCCCAAACAATCGGAAAGGGGATTCATCTGAGAAAATGACTTTACTCCAGTCTTCAGCAGTCCAATCCCTGTACCTTTTGCAGAATATCAGTCTGTCTGATGGCTTTCCTGGAGAGAAGTGGCTTCTATGCTGCCCTTCTCAACACCAGGCCATCCTCCAAAAGTCTTCTCCTCACTGTGCATGACATGCACAACATTCCTGAGCAAGCTCTGCACTGGTGGTGTCCCGTGTGGGGTATTTTTTTTTGTGTAATTTAAGTTCATTTTCATAGCAAAGAGGGACTTTGCAATTAATTGGAATTCATCCGATCATTCTTCATAACATTCTGGAGTATATGCAAATTGCCATCACAAAATTAATGTTTGTCTCATTTTCAAAACTTTCGGCTGTATTTTCAACCAGATGCAGTAGCAATTTAATGCTAGTTTGGCTGCTCTTGACATCCTTAAAAGTGTTTTCTTGGTGGGCAAGGCAGTTCGACAAGAAAGCCCTGCTTCCCACATAATCTGCTGCTTGAAATGTCTACATGCTTCTCCAAGGAGCAGAACATTCCTCTGGACTAAAAGGCATTGTGAGGGCTGTGCATATAAATCCAAATGTTTACAAACATCCGAGACCAACTTTATGGTACCAAATAACTGCAGAGGTTGTATCAGATGGCTCTTGCACACACAGAAAGAGATGCACCTTTTTCTGGCCTCTTTCTGGTTCTATACTCTTTCTGTTGGCCAAGCTGCTCCCTCAACCCATAGGTGCCTCCTCCTGTATGGTGGCCTTCAGCTTGGTTGTACACACTCAATGCTGACATGTGCGATTATTAAGCCAGTGTGCTGCGTTTCCAGTTGTTTCTAATTTTCAAGGGCAACCAAAAGTTAAAAATGTCCAAGGCCAATTATTTTAATTTATGGAAATGCCAGACACTGAAGTTATTTTTTTCCCGCAGTTTAGTTGTAACTCTGCATTTCTCTTTTTTTTTATTTTTTTTTATTTTTTCCACTGGATTTTGCAGTAACTATCAATAAATATGCTAAAGCTCTTCCATGTTAACTAAGACTAGCAAACTTTTTGCTGGAGTTCCATTTTTTTTTTTGTCAGCCTCTTCTATGTATGTGTGGTGTTTTTTATTTGGAAAGTTGGGATTCCAATTTGTGTATCCATTGTAACAGTTGGGCAGTGTTGCATCCACATAAAAATGAGCCTCAAATACAATCTGTGATACTTTTGAGCGTTTTAGGGAACCATTTAATTTGTAATGGTTAGGTGTTGATTGGTGTTGCTGGAGATAATAGATAGTCCCTAGCTGTGTATGTGATAAACATTTGCAATACCTTGCATTCCAGACTCTCTTCAGCTTGTGTTGCAGTATCTGGTGTCAGAGTTCCTTGCTTTAAATCTGTATCTGTCAGCTCTTCAGTCACCCTGCAGCTTGCAGTGCGGTAATGTCAGAACCTCAGTTTGGGTGATAGTTTTATGAGGGGCAACTGCAGTAGCTGGACATAGACCAACATGTGTGACATAGACCAAAGGGAACACGCATCCCCTGAAACCACCCAGTGAGAAAAGCCATGCCACCCAGCAGCATGCCCGACTCCTGTTCCTTCCATATGCAAATTCAAGATGTGCCATCTCCGTCGAGTCAAAAAAAAACTGGCTCCGAATTATTTTAGCTGGCCCCTAGATTCAAAGGAAATTTGTCAAGCCCTGACAGGCTAACATAGAGGTGCGTTTTTACATAGAGGTGCGTTTTTACATAGAGGTGCGTTTTTACAGGCAGAAGGGGGGGGGTGCCTCTAAATGCTGTGGGATTTTTTTTTTTTTTTTTTGCACAGTGTGAATACTATTACTCTTATCTTGTTTTTGTGACGACTATAACATTTTTATTAGCCCATCCTTTTGGTCACCTGTACAAATACAAAGGGTGAAACTACCTAATGGGGACACAGGCAGCAATAAAAACCTGGCAGGGGTTCCAATCCTTCTCTACTCCTATTCAAGACTTGAAATAATTTTCACTCAGTTTTTGCAGAATAGCACATGGGTACTTCAATCAGGGTACATCTTGCATTTGACAATCTAAATCTTCATCGCACGTGCAATGGCTTTAAACATTAGCTGCTGGGGTCGGAGTCTTATCAGATTCTGCAGTTCTATTCAAATTAACAGTCTTATTAGCCGTTCAGTATACAATTGCAACATGCTCTTACACAGATGGTATAGTGCAATCCCACTACAAATGCTAAGTTGGGTGAAGGACTGACGAGCTGACCACACAGTATTCTAATGCTGGAGCTTCAAGTTCCGGCAGTTGAAGTCGTTTTGAGATTTGCGAGACCAGACATTACTTTACATTACTTGTAAGGCTTGGAAAACGGATCAAGTTGCCTTTTGCAGCCCAGCTCCTTGATAAAGCCTCAGCAGACATATCAGGTTTACCCTGGGCAGTCTGCAACTTCTGCTGGCATCCTGAAAAGCTCTTCGATTAGGCCGGGCATTTCTTGGCTAATGCTTCAGCTGTCAGGAGGAATTCTTGTAACTCTGGGATCAGCTTGTGTGCTGGGTTATTACTACCGTTTGGGTACCTGGGGATAACAAGGGCCCTCCTGTAGCAAAATGTGTAAAGATAAATAGTAATTGACTTACTTTAGATTCTTTCAAGATGCCGGAATGTCTATAAAAGGAAGAATCAGTCTGACTGACAAACTAAGGGCTGGACAGAGTACACTGAATGCCAGGCAATCTGCTAAATACAGATTAAAAATATATAGCTGGGATCTACACAGCCATACCAGACTTATGACTGAGAGGCGGGTGCATTTGTTTATTCAATATGTGTGTTGGGATGACATTGCAGATTTATTGGTATTGCACCAGAGCATACAGTGCAGGACACATTGCTGTAATGTGCATTAAGGTGGTTTTAAAACCTTCTGTGTGTTGCCCCTCCAAAGCTCAACTGAGCCCCTCTCAATCCAGCGATGTGCATGGGAGCCTCGGCTGCCCGGGGTCTCTCTTTCCTCATTGGCTGAGACACAACAGCGGGAGCCACTGCTGTCAATCACAGACATTGAGCCAATGAGGAGAGTGCAGGACCAAACCACAGCTCTGTGTCTTATGGACTCCCAGAGCGGGGCACAGGAGCGAGCGTGCACCAGTGGCCCCATAGCAAGTGGCTTCCTTTTGGGGGCACTGGTCAAAGAGGAGCCAAAAAAAATCTGCGAAAATGTATTTATTTTTTTTTCCTTGGACACCGTGCCGGTCCTGAGGAGCTGCGGGCAGGAGTTTTTAGGTGAGTCCGTGGCGTCCGGGCCAAAGCTGCGGCCGCAGCTCCTCAGGACCGGCACGGTATCCTCATCGTCTGTCCTGGTGGGGAAAAAAAAAATCAATTTGCTGAAATTTTTAATCGATTTGACCTCTCAACTCGATTTAAGATTAAAATCGTTTATTTATTTTTTTTTTTACACACTCACACTCTCTCTTTCTTTTTAAATCAGCCTTGTCCTGTAGAGAAGGATTGATCAGTGGTCTCTGCAGAGGTCCGACTCTTCCACCTGCCCCCCCTCCCAAAGAACACAGGATTTTCTACCCAGGATATACTTGCCCTAAGGCTGGATTCACACCTATGCATTTTTAGTGCTTTTTGCATTTTGCAGATTTGCACTACAGTCCATTTAGTATGGTTTCCTATGGAACATGTTCTGTAGTGCAAATCTGCAAAATGCAAAAAGCACTAAAAATGCATAGGTGTAAATCCAGCCTAAATACATTTTTTGTTATGTTGCTCCCTGTAATAAATTTAGCTGCAAGTCCCCATTTCAGTTAGGCTGGCCATAGACTGTTTGAATCTGTGGCTGTTCCAGCTTAACCGACTGAGATTCAAATGTGTAAGAGCAGGCTGAAAGTACCAAGTTGCTCAATCGACTTCAGTACTACCAGCCTGTCAGATTTACTTGCAGTTATCTCTAGCGGCTGCTATAGCCGTTAGCAATAATCACTGTCTTCTCCCAGTGGGAACGGGGAAAGCCACCCCTGCAGGGAGAAGACAGTGATTATTGCTAGCGGCTATAGCAGCTGCTAGAGATAATTGCAAGTAAATCTGGCAGGCTGGATGTCGATGTCTCGGCAGCACTGTCTGTGTTAATGGGGGAATTGTGCAAACTTCTTTCCTGCTACCACGGGTCTATGGCCTGCCTTTTACTTTTTACAGTTTTCTAAAGCATTACAGTCGCTGAAGATTATGTGCGGTTTTGATGTTGCACAGAAGCTAAAGGGTCTCGCTCATTAAAGGTGCCATCAGACTGACCCCCCCCCCCCCTTATTTTTTTTTATTTACAAATCCACATGATGCTTTTAATACAGCCTGCTGAAAACCGCTGTAGTAGTACATTATGCTGCAACTTTCAATGTAGAACAATGAGGTGTGTAAAGCAATGTCCTGTGAACCACAACAAGCACTTGTGAGGTGCATTCAGTGTCTTCTCCGTTACAAGTGATGCAGCTGTCAAAAGATCTCCAGGACGGGTATCAGTAAAAATAAATGTGTCTGCAAAGCCAAGCATTGCTATTCATATTCAGCTTGATGTGACCGAGTGCAAATCAAAGAGCTCTTGTGTATCAAGTACTGCTGTTGAATATGGTTTCAAAAACCGTACTGATCTATAAAAAAAACAAACTTGATAAGTATCCTCTTTTGAGTTCTGTGTGTGTAATGCTGGAGAAATGGTCAAATATTCTGCGTATTTTGTAATAGAACATCATGGCCTTGCTCTGCAACCACCGTCTAAGTTTTCTATATCTGGTCTGCCACCCCCCCCCTTTTTTTTTTTATTTTTTTTTTTTTTGCTCTCTATGGCAGCAAATCTCTCCAAAGTGAGGAAAATACTCTTGTTATAGAACCCGATGTACTCTTACCTTCTGTTCCAGTGAAAATCTGGATTCTCACCTTATCTGTTGTATGTAGCACTTGTATGCTAAGCGTACTTGAGTTGACATGTGTTCATAGATGTATAGTATCTCACAAAAGTGAGTACACCCCTCATGTTTTTGTAAATATTTTATTCTATATTTTTCATGTGACAACACTGAAGAAATGACACTTTGCTACAATGTAAAGTAGTGAGTGTACAGCTTGTATAACAGTGTAAATTTGTTGCCCCCTCAAAATAACTCAACACACAGCCATTAATGTCTAAACCACTGGAAACAAAAGTGAGTACACCCCTAAGTAAAAATGTCCAAATTGGGCCCAATTAGCCATTTTCCCTCCCCGGTGTCATGTGACTCATTAGTGTTACAAGGTCTCAGGTGTGAATGGGGAGCAGGTGGGGTATATTTGGTGTTATCGCTCTCACTCTCTCATACTGATCACTGGAAGTTCAACATGGCACCTCATGGCAAAGAACTCTCTGAGGATCTGAAAAAAAAGAATTGTTGCTCTACATAAAGATGGCCTAGGCTATAAGAAGATTGTCAAGACCCTGAAACTGAGTTTCAGCATGGTGGTCAAGACCTTACAGCGGTTTAACAGGACAGGTTCCACTCAGAATAGGCCTCGCCATGGTCGACCAAAGAAGTTGAGTGCACGTGCTCAGTGTCGTGTCCAGAGGTTGTATTTGGGAAATAGAGGTATGAGTGCTGCCAGCATTGCTGCAAAGGTTGAAGGGGTGGGGGGGTCAGCCTGTCAGTGCTCAGACCATTCACCACACACTGCATCAAATTGGTCTGCATGGCCGTCCTTCGAGAAGGAAGCCTCTTCTAAAGATGATGCACAAGAAAGCCCGCAAACAGTTTGCTGAAGACAAACAGACTAAGGACATGGATTACTGGAACCATGTCCTGTGGTCTGATGAGACCAAGATAAACTTACTTGGTTCAGATGGTGTCAACCAGGTGAGGAGTACAAAGACAAGTGTGTCTTGCCTACAGTCAAGCATGGTGGTGGGAGTGTCATGGTCTGGGGCTGCATGAGTGCTTCCAGCACTGGGAAGCTACAGTTCATTGAGGGAACCAGGAATGCCAACATGTACTGTGACATACTGAAGCAGAGCATGATCCCCTCCCTTCAGAGACTGGGCTGCAGGGCAGTATTCCAACATAACGACCCAAAACACACCGCCAAAATGACCACTGCCTTGCTGAAGAAGCTGAGGGTAAAGGTGATGGACTGGCCAAGCATATCTCCAGACCTTCAACCCTATTGAGCATCTGTGTGGCATCCTCAAATGGAAGGTAGAGGAGCGCAAGGTCTCTAACATCCACCAGCTCTGTGATGTCATCGTGGAGGAGTGGAAGAGGACTCCAGTGGCAACCTGTGAAGCTCTGGTAAACTCCATGCCCAGGAGGGTTAAGGTAGTGCTGGAAAATAATGGTGGCCACACAAAATATTGACACTTTGGGCACAATTTGGACATTTTTACTAAGGCTGCTTTCACACTGAGGCGGTAGGGGGCGTCGGCGGTAAAACAGCGATATTTTTAGCGCTGCTTTACCGCGGTATTCGGCCGCTAGCGGTGCGGTTTTAACCCCCGCTGGCGGCCTAAAAAGGGTTAAAACAGCTCGTATAGCGCGGCTATAGCCGCGGTATAGCCGCGCTGCCCCATTGATTTTAATGGGCAGGAGCGGTTTAGGAGCGGTGAATACACCGCTCCAAAGATGCGGCTTGCAGGAGTTTTTTTCTTCTCCTGTCAGCGAACCGCTTCAGTGTGAAAGCCCTTGGGCTTTCACACTGAACAAACAGCGGCGGCTGTTTTGGGTCGGTTTGCAGGCGCTATTTTTAGCGCAATAACGCCTGCAAACCGCTCCCAGTGTGAAAGGGCTCTTAGGGGTGTACTCTACTTTTGTTGCCAGCGGTTTAGACATTCATCGCTGTGTGTTGAGTTATTTTGAGGGGACAGCAAATTTACACTGTTATACAAGCTGTACACTCACTACTTTACATTGTAGCAAAGTGTAATTTCTTCAGTGTTGACACTCACTCACTGACCGCTTTATTAGGTACACCTTGCTAGTATCGGCTTGGACCCCCTTTTGCCTTCAGAACTGCCTTCATTCTTCGTGGCATAGATTCTACAAGGTGTTGGAAACATTCCTTTTTTAGAGATTTTGGTCCATAGTGACATGATAGCATCACGCAGTTGCTGCAGATTTGTCAGCTGCACATCCATGATACAGATCTCACGTTCCCCAAAGGTGCTCTGTTGGATTGAGATCTGGTGACCGGACACTTTTAGTTACACCTGTTCAATTGCTTGGTAACACAAATTGCAACTTAGCCAATCCCATGACAGCAACTCAATGCATTTAGGCATCTAGACGTGGTGAAGACAACTTGCTGAAGTTTAAACCGAACATCAGAATGGGGAAGAAGGGGGATTTAAGTGACTTTGAACGTGGCATGGTTGTTGGTGCCAGACCAGCTGGTCTGAGTATTTCAAAAACTGTTGATCTTCTGGGATTTTCAGGCACAACCATCTCTCGGGTTTACAGAGAATGGTCCAGAAAAGAAAAAATATCCAGTGAGCGGCATTTGTGTGGCCGAAAAATGCCTTTTTGATGTTGGAGGAGAATGGGTAGACTGGTGGTTTGAGATGATAGAAAGGCAACAGTAACTCCAATAACCACTCGCTACAGCCAAGGTATGCAGAATACCATCTCTGAAAGCACAACACATTGAACCTTGAAGCAGATGGGATATAGCATCGGAAGACCACACCCGGTGCCACTCCTCTCAGCTAAGAACAGGCAACTGAGGCTACAATTCTCACAGGATCACCAAAATTGGACAATAGAAGATTGGAAAAATGTTGCCTGGTCGGATGGGTCTCAATTTCAGCTGCGACATTCAGATGGTAGGGTCAGAATTTGGCGTAAACAACATGAAAGCATGGATCCATCCTGCCTTGTATCAACGTTCAGGCTTGTTGGTGGTGGTGCTATGGTGTGAGGGATATTTTCTTGGCACACTTTGGACCCCTTAGTACCAATTGAGCATCGTTTAAATGCCACAACCTACCTGAGTATTGTTGCTGACCATGTCCATCCCTTTATGACTCCAGTGTCCCCATCTTCTGATGGCTCCTTCCAGCAGGATAATGCACCATGTCACAAAGATCAAATCATCTCACCACTGGTTTCTTGAACATGACAATGAGGTCACTGTACTCCAATGGCCTCCACAGTCACCCAGATCTGAATTCAATAGAGCAGGGGTCTCCAACCACCGGACCGTAGCGTCTCTGCAGCTAGGCTGCGGCAAGCGGGCGGGGGAGAGCCCGGGGGATCGGAGAGGCAGGCGGGCGGATGAGAGAAGCGGAATGGCGAACAGAGATGACCTCTCTCTCCACCTGCCTAGCATCACCGCTCTTCCGTCCTCACAGCGTGCGGAATGTCAGAGGTGAGGCGGGGAGCAGAGAGATGACATCATCTCTCACCGCTCTCCTACCCCCACTCAAGAACGACCACTACACAGAGGCCTGCCTCTTTGCTAAATGAACCAGTGCCAGCAATGCAGTGAAAATCCACATCTGCGTGGCCTTGGTAAATCATCTTCCACGCAGCCAGTGCCAAAAAAGGTTTGGATTTACTGCATTTGAACACCTTTTGGGATGTGGTGGAACCGGAGATTAGCATCATGGGTCTGCAGCCGACAAATCTGCAGCAACTGCGTGATTCTAACATGTCACTATGGACCAAAATCTTTGAGCAATGTTTCCAACACCTTGTTGAATCTATGCCACGAAGAATAAAGGCAGCTCTGAAGGAAAAAGGGGGTCCAACCCGGTACTAGCAAGGTGTCACAGCGGAGGTAGAGTTCTCACACAAAGCTGCAGTCTGCTTTTACCTTGGAAAAAATTTAGCGCTCCCCACCAGCATTCTCTCTGCTGATCGCCTGGCTAATCTGACTTCTGGTTGTATAGGAACTTTTCTGTGCTACATTTTGCATCAAAAGGACTTATCAGATTTCATTGTAGCAACTTGATATCTAGTACATATATTTGAGTGTTCTTTAGTGTGGGCAATTTTTATGTTTGTGTAATATAAATATAACCCTTTCACGCCTAAGCCTATTTCTGACATTTTGGACATCTATCTCTATAATCTATCCTACCCCCTTTTTTTTTTTTTTTAGAGACCCTAGAGAATAAAATGGCGATTTGTTGCAATATTTTATGTCGCACTATATTTGTGCAGCGGTGTTTTAAACACAACTTTTTGGGAAAAGGGACACTTTCATGAATTTTTTTTAAAAAAAAAAGAAACCGTAAAGTTAGCCCAATTTTTTTGTATAATGTGAAAGATGATGTTATGCCGGGTAAATAGATACCAAACATGTCACGCTTTATAATTGCACGCACTGGTGGAATGGTGACAAACTACGGTACCTAAAAAAAAAAAAAAAAAAAAAAAAAAAAAAAAAATCTCCATAGGCGACGCTTAAAATTTTTTTCCGGTTACCAGGTTAGAGTTAGAGGAGGTCTAGTGCTAGAATTATTGCTCTCGTTCTGACGATCGCTGCGATACCTCACATATGAATGATTTGAACACTGTTTACATATGCAGGCACAACTTCCGTATGTGTTTTCTTTGCTGCGCGAGCTCGTGGGGACGGGGGCGCTTTAAAAATTTTTATTTTTTTTTTTTTTCCATATTTTTATTTTATTTTTATTTTTTTGTGTTTTAAAAAAAAAAAAAAAATCACTTTTATTGCTGTCACAAGGAATGTAAACATCCCTTGTGACAGGTACTCTTTATGGAGGGATCGGGGGTCTAAAAGCCCTCCAATCCCTCCTTTGCACTTCAAAGTATTCAGATCGCTGAAAATGGTGATTCTGAATACTGTATATAATTTTTTTTTTTATTTTTTTATCCAGCGCCATTGGCTGCCGACTAAACCGGAAGTGACGTTGTGACGTCGCTTCCGTGTTTACATTCAGGAGACTCCGGCTTCGTGCCAGTCTCTCTCTCTAGCCGCCGGAAGTGGCGGATCGAGTCTCCCGGTGGGACGGGAGGGAAAATATCCCTTTTGCGCTCCTCTGGGATAACAATCGAGTGGCTTTTAGCCACATCGGTTGTTATCCCTGGATAGCCGATCGCTCTTAAAAAAAAAAGGTACCGGGATGATGGCTGCGGGCATCATCCCGGTATAACCCCCGAAAGCCGGGGCCGCATATCTGCATTTGCTTTGAAAGGGGATATATTCTATTATACCTGTAAATCGTCGTCCTGCACCAGCATTGACGGCCACCATCTTGTTGGTTTGAAACCAAGCCATATTGATATGCTTGATTTCTTTTATCATATTTAAGTGGAACACTTTTTTTTTTTTTTTAATAATTACTGCATTTTGGGACATACTATACACAGAGATGGTTCTGCTTCCCTTTATAACTTGTATGTTTTTGGGAGCAAGTGATGTGAACGGAAGAATAACTACCCGGATTCTGACCCCAACCTTTGTTATCCACTGCGCTTTTTGTCCATCTTTCTATGTGGTGGTCACAGATATCTGGTAAGCGGCTATGTGTGACCACTGTTGGTGGAGGATCCTTCTGGCTTGTTTGACATCACTTACCACATGAGTCCTTCTCTGGAGTTAATGAAATAACTCTCACATTTTTATTTTTATTTTTTTTTTCTTGGCATTTTGTATACTTTTTAACCCATTTTGGCATGGTTGATCTACTCTGTTTAAAGTTGTTTGTAAAATAGCGCTGCACCCTTTTTTTTTTTTTTTTTTTTTTTTTAATGCATCCTCCAGTGCACTTTGTATGGCTGCGTTCCTACATAGAGTGGGGCCATGGAGAATGACCATAGCCACCCTCTAACAGTAAGTCGGATCACAGCAGGAAAAAAGGCATTCTGCAAATTTTGAGAAGTTTTTTTGAGTTAAGAATATATACTTAAATAGACTTTTTTTTTTTTTTTTTCTTAATTTTTAAACCCAAAATTTTGTGTCACTTTGTGAACCTACAGGATGCAGTAAAGCTTGAGCACTCTGATCAGTCAAATACATAGGGAAGCTGTATAAACTCATGTTGGTTAAACAATTAACCATCAGACTCTGATGGTATGGGGTGATGTTCCCAAAATAATTTATTATTCAACTATTTTCCTAGTGAAAGCTGTTTAAGCTGTTCGCACCCTCTAAGCAGTTGACTTATTTAGGGCCGACACCTGTTGTCACTTAACTGCAAAGTCGTGGCCCGTATGTCATAGCGTCTTATTATAACCTGCCCCAATGAGTGATTTGTTAGCCCTACAACAATTATCTGTATGGCACATTAGCTCTTCCTAAGTGCTAATCCAATTTTATGTACGGGTCTGTCTATCCTCACCAGGCTAATTATTGTACACTGGTCTATTTATGGAGCCATTCTTCAAGGTACCATATTCCTTAGAATATTATTGCTTGGGAATTGGTGGGTATGCGCTGCTGCTAAAAAGGTTAGCCGAGACATATATTTTTTTTTTTTTTTTTTTTTTTTTTGGGGTGGCATATTTTTTAACCACAAGGTAGACCCTAACAATAACCCTAAAACTTCAACAGAATACATGCTGACGTGGTGATAAATTCCTTATCATGGCAACGAGTACCATCACAGCAATACGAGCAGCAAAAATACATCATGTCCAAAAAAAATCATGAAACCAGATATTAACTTTTACAATGGCAAGATTTAGGTTTGCTGCCCATATTTATTATGAGAGATTAGGGCTGAAAACTCTTCTCCAAAGATATATCCTCCATTCTGGAAATTATTTTCTTGTGATCACACTATCCGAGGAGCTCCTGATGCTTAGGCCTCCCTGTAGGGACGGCTAATGGGGCGTACACACGGTCGGACTTTTCGTCTACAAAATTCCAACGGACGCCGACGGACTAAAGCTGGCTGGTAATCCGATCGTGTGTGGGCTTCCCCGGACTTTCAGTGGACTTTTTCAGCCTCAAATCCGACTGACTTTAGATTTGAAACATGCTTCAAATCTTTACGTCGTAACTACGACGGACCCCGAAATCCGCTCGTCTGTGTGCTAGTCCGACGGACAAAAACCCACGCTAGGACAGCTATTGGCTACTGGCTATCAACTTCCTTATTTTAGTCTGGTGTACGTCATCACGTACGAATCCGTCGGACTTTTGTGTGGTCGTGTGTAGGCAAGTCCGTTCGTTAGAAAGTCTGCCGCAAGTCCGCCGCAAGTCCGCCGGAAGTCTGTCGGACAGGCTGTCGGACTTTTGTAGATGAAAAGTCCGACCGTGTGTACGCCCCATAACTTTTCTGGCCATTGGCTGGGAAGAAAGATGCCTATTGTGCTCATGCTCTTAGAGTGGCAGTCCACGGGAAAGATACGTTTTGGGGTGTGGGAAACGCACTGTGTGTATGGCGCCATGGTAATACCACTTTTGGATCTCGGCCTGGGACTTTTAGCCAGGACTGGAGGAACACTTATATCAGACTTTTGGGGTTGAGTTGCTAAAGCTGGAGAGTGCAGAAAATCTGGTGTGTGTGTGTGTGTGTGTGTGTGTCTTTTCCTTTTTTCTTTTCTGGAAACGGGAAGTGCCCCTCCCATACCGAGAGTATCTCAGTTTTTTTTTTTCGCCATTGTCTAAGGTGTTGGTCACTAGGGGTACAACGGATCAAAAATCTCACGAATTGGATCGATCCTCGGATCAGAGTCACGGATCGGATCATTTTCGGATCAACAAAAAAAAAAAACCACACAAATCTTGTTACACCCACCGGAGTTTTAGATTTAAAAGCTATTTTCAACACAAAACCGAGCTTATGTGCATAAATACAGTATTTGTAGATCGGACAGACTGTTTAGATGTTAGATTTTAAAAGCAACAGCAAACCTGCTGACCTTACATGGTTGCTAATGTGACAGAACACCTCTGATTTTCACATAAATGTGAAATTATCATTTTCTATCATGTCCTGAATAAATGCCTAGATGCTCTCTGTGAGGAGATGCCGCTGATCTGCTCTCCTCTCACTCTGTCAGTGTGAGGTGAGGAGAGCCGATTACTGGCATCTCCGTGTTTACATGTGAGACCGGCTGTGATTGGACACAGCCGATCTCATGGTTAAAGAGCCAGGGTCACGCCGTGTCCTAGCGATGCGGCCGTTCTGGGTGCCGCCATATGACATCCACCCAGAATTAGAGCCTCACCGCCCCGCCGTCATTTGACAGTGGGCAAGCGGTAATGCCCCGTACACACGGTCGGACTTTGTTCGGACATTCCGACAACAAAATCCATGGATTTTTTCTGACGGATGTTGGCTCAAACTTGTCTTGCATACACACGGTCACACAAAGTTGTCGGAAAATCCGATCGTTCTGAACGCGGTGACGTAAAACACGTACGTCGGGACTATAAACTTTAATTATCTGCAAGCAAACACTCTGGGGAATAGAATGGTTATAATTTCAATTCTTTTATGTCACATAATATTTGCACAACAGTTTTAAGTGAAAGGTTCAGAAAACATACAGTAAATTTGATTTTTAGGGCACACAATTGCAATATATTGCCAAACTTTTTGGTAAAAGATGAATTTGCGCTGAGTAAATAGATCACCGATGTCTCGCCTGCCCACCGATGAAGCTAATGGATCGCACTTTATTATCTTCTTCCCCCGGATGCAAAGGCCAGGGAAAGTGACACCAGAAACTGGAAGTGACGCTCTACATGACACTTGTATGTTCGTTCTAGCTAGAGGAGATCAGAGAATGGATAGTCGTTGGTCTCCCTCCCCTCCACCCAGCGTCACCTGCCATGCGGGTTGTGGGCCCACAGCTGGGATAGAAAACCCTTGGAAGCAGGCTTTAGAAAGCCGGCAATTTGAAGTGTATACACACTTCTAGTAACTGCAGCCACAGGGAGTGTTTCTAAAATCCAAAAACAAATGCCACAATGTGCTAATAAAGAGCTGCATTCAGAGGCATTAAAAAGAAAAAGGCCTCCTAAGCAGCGATTTTGTTTGCCTGTGTGCATTAGGCCTCTTTGTTGGCTTTTTATAATGCTACAATTAGGAATTGTCACATCTGTATTAGCAATTTTATTGATACACTGGTCAACCTGATGGAGCAGTACCAGAATAGGTCAGCAAACCTTTACCTTCCTGTTAACTTGCCATGCTGTTTGTTTTTATGCTTTATGCCATTACCACACATACCAATGGGAAACTTAATATGCATTCATTTGCTTTGATTTCAGGAAGGAAGGTCTTGCAAAATGCGGCAAATGCAAACAGGCCTATTACTGCAATGTGGAATGCCAGGTAAGATACTAAAGTTCTTTTATGTATAACGTAATGATTAACAAGCTATAGGCAGTAGATAAATTCTGCAAAAGTAATAAACAGCCAAAGTGCCAATCATAATTATTATTTTTTTTATTAATTTTTATTGAACGCCAATAAAGGGCGAGACCCCATTACAACAATAATATAAAGGTAATTGAGATTGTAAACATGTAGTTCAGTTCGTAATACATCAATGCACATATTACTTATTGGTACAAAACAAGACATATTGCTATTTAGCTTGCTCAGTGCTAACTAGCGTAACATGACTATCGTGCAAGTGCAAAGGGGTAACAGGGTCTCGCCAATCTCTTTTTTTTTTTTTTTTTTCTTAAATATTAACAGAAAATAAAATAGAGCAGAGAAGGGGATAGAGGGTAGGAGAAGGGAAGCAGGTAAGGGGACGACTGTGACTCAGGACCGTAGCAGCAGCTCATGAGGGATCTATGATCCAAGGAGGGTTTTCCCCTCATCAGAGGGAAAACACATGTTCCAAGTGTCCAGGTCTTTGTAATTCTCACAGTTATGTTGCGTAGTAAGTACCAAGTCCTCCATCCTCTCTATATCCTCCACTTTCCGCAGCTAACTCGCGATTGTTGTGGGCATTGCTGTTTACAGTAAAGAGGTATACAGAACTTAGCGGTGTTTGGCAAGTGCCGTACAATAGATTTTTTGTAGGTATTAGCAGGGTTTGTGAAAGGTGTAATAGGAAAAATGCTGCATCGTCTGGTATCTTGTATTGTGTGAATTTATGCATAATGCGACGAACATCTCCCCAGAAATTCCCCAATCTAGGGCAAGACCAGAAGATGTACAACATCCCCCTCGACAACGCCAACAATGGTCCGAAGTGGCAGGGTAACGCCTGCGTAGTCTAGAGGGTGTGAGGTACCATCTGGTCAATATTTTGAAATATTGTTTCTTGTATTTTGGTACACAAGGATGAATTGAGGGCAAATCTGATGATTTACTGTTTGTGAGTCGCAGAGAACTTGCGGTTGAGATCTGTCTTCCATCTCTCCAGACAGGGTAGATGTGGTTGTTCCGAGGGTGTGTTCAAAAGGGAATGCATTTTGGAGAGGACTTGGGGTAGAGGCTCAGTCTCAGAACAATTCTCTTCAAAGGTCATTAGTTGACGAGAGAAGCTCTAAGAGTCGGGGATAGAGTTCAGAAAATGGTGCAGTTGCGCCGTTTTCCAAAATGAGAGAGTTGGTAGGGGCCCACCGGGTTGATTAACTCTGGAATGGAGGGCCATCGCCCTGCAGTAACAAACTTAGAGGCATGGTCACAGCCTGAGTCATGCAAGGATATGAATTCTGCGGGTTGAAGGCCTGGCGAAAATTTTGGATGTTCGAAAATTGGAAATAATGGTGCATTTTTCGTTGTGAGAGATGCTTGCAGGGCAACTTGGGAGCCTTGCCTTAAAGAGTGTAAACTCTCCCACTCTGATGCTTCTTTTCATTTAGTCATTATAATAAGTAATTGTCAAACTATAGCCCCTGTAATCCAGCCCAAATCGCATATTGCTTACTGTTTAAAGAAACTTTAAAAAATTGTTTCCAGGGCTAAGGCAGCGCCATCGTAAGTATTGTTTTCTGAGTCCACAGTCGAGTGTATTTCCGCCCTTACATTGAGCACTTCCTGTACTGTTAACCAAGCCTCCTTCTCAATCCAACGTTTTTTTGGCAACCCTGCTTCCCTGCTCATAGCTGACTTGTTTTATTTCATAGTATATACTTGTGGCGATTTTATCTAGGATTTGCCTATGTGAGTGTTATTAGCTTCAGCTGATAAGACTGCAGTAATGCTATCCAATGCCCAGGTTTTTCACTCCATGTGATGTCACATGGGGTGTAGTAGGAAGCTCTGAGTGATTATGCAGTCTCCTGGGATTTCAGTGTTGTGCTGTAGGAAGTCCTGATAATGGACAGATAAGCACACAGAGTGTGCCGTAAATCAGGGGAGATCTGGGCATGCTCAGTGACATCATTCTAAAGAACAAAAAGGATTACAACAATACTAAGTAAGGAGATATCCACAAGCAGTGTTCATTAGGGTTTTTTATGCTGATCTACATGGGACAAAGTTGTCGGGGAGAGTTTACAACCACTTTAATGTGGTGCCTATCAGCGGGTGAGATTTCATCTCTTGAGGTAAAGAACCATAGAGCACTCTTCAAGGGTACCGCATGGTGCCACCAATCAAGCACTCGGCCCAGATGGATAGCCTGGTAATACTTCCGGATATCTGGCAATGCTAGCCCCCCGTTTTTTGTTTTGGTAGAGACAGAAGGTAGGGTTTTTTGTGAGCCCAAACAAAGCGGGTGAAGAGGGCTTGTACTCGCTTAAAAAAAGAAAGTAGTATCTGTATGGGCAAAGCCTGGAACAAATAAAGGTACTTCGGTAGAATGCACATTTTTTATAAGGTTGCATCTGCCATACCAGGAGTGTAGTCCTTTTATGCCAGTTCTCTAGAAGAATGCGGGTTTTAACTAATAGAGGTGGGAAGTTGAGATTGTATGCACGTGAAAGGTCGGATGGGATGTATGTACCTAAATACTTTAAGACAGAGTCTGTCCATTTGCAATGGAAGTTGGATCACATGATTGAAAGGGTGTGGGGGGGAATTGCATCTCCCATGGCCTCAGATTTAGAAAAATAGATTTTCAAGTTTGGAAGAGTACTGTATATATCAAATTCCCGAAGGAGGTTTGGCAGCAATATAGTAGAGTTTGTCAGAGAGAAGAGTAGGTCATTCGCATAGGTATTATACACTGAGTATCTCCAACCGATAGTCCCTGTATGTCTGGGTTCAGTCTGATTTTACAGAGGAACGGCTCTAGAGATAGAGCAAAGAGAAGGGGTGATAGAGGGCACCCTTGCCTTGTCCCTTTACCAATGGGGCAGGGGTCAGAGCAGGCCATTTGCTTTCACTTGAGCTGTCGGGTTGTAGTAGATCTTGCCTCTGAAGCTGAGTATCTCCAACCCGAGACCAATGTGGCAGAGCACTGAAAACATAACGTTTCAATTCACTTTGTCAAATGTCTTTTCGTCATTGGTGCTTAACCACTTACGGACCGCCGCACGCCGATATACGTCCTAACTTTGAAGAGGAATATCGTTGTTATGGCAGTAGCTAGCTGCCATAACCCCGGTATCTTCTTTGGCCGGCAGTCTGCTTTCAGATAAAAGTGGTCCCTGTGGCGGATTCGCCGCAAGATCACTTTTTTATTGGCGGCGGGAGAGGGGCCCCCTCCGCCGCTTACCGCAGCCGTCGACAGCGGCGGAGGCGATCGGATCCTTTCACAAGCTGCATATGGAGACGAGTGAGGGGAAGATGGGGCCCCCACCCATCTCCATACCATTGCAGGGCGGAAGCAACGTCAAAACGCCACTTCCGCCCATAGCTCTTAAAGGGCGATTTTAACAAAAAAAACTTTTTTTCAATGACAAAATTTTTCTTTCTTTCTTTCTTTCTTTCTTTCTTTCTTTCTTTCTTTCTTTCTTTCTTTCTTTCTTTCTTTCTTTCTTTCTTTCTTTCTTTCTTTCTTTCTTTCTTTCTTTCTTTCTTTCTTTCTTTCTTTCTTTCTTTCTTTCTTTCTTTCTTTCTTTCTTTCTTTCTTTCTTTCTTTCTTTCTTTCTTTCTTTCTTTCTTTCTTTCTTTCTTTCTTTCTTTCTTTCTTTCTTTCTTTCTTTCTTTCTTTCTTTCTTTCTTTCTTTCTTTCTTTCTTTCTTTCTTTCTTTCTTTCTTTCTTTCTTTCTTTCTTTCTTTCTTTCTTTTCCTTGTAATAGGAATAAAAGTGACAGGTTTTTTTTTTTTTTTTTTTAAGAACAGTGTAAAAATAAAAGTTTTAAAAGCGCCCCGTCCCGCCGAGCTCGTGTGCAGAAGTGAACGCATAAGGGAGTAGCGCCCGCATATGAAAATGTTGTTCGAACCACACATGTGAGGTATCGCTGCAATCGGTAGAGTGAGAGCAATAATTCTAGCCCTAGACCTCCTCTGTACCTCAAAACATGCAACCTGTAGAATTTTTTTTTAAACATTGCCTATCGAGATTTTTAAGGGTAAAAGTTTATCGCCATTCCACGAGCGGGCGCAATTTTGAAGCGTGGCATGTTGGGTAAAAATTTTAAAGAAATAGCTGCGCTAAAAATGTACCACAATAACATACAGCGGCTATGCACTATAACCCAGGTAGTAGGCAAAAAGCAAATGTATAACAAAAAGTGCAGCGCTATTGAAATAAACTGATAATAAAAAGTGATAATTTAATATAGCTGCTATATTAAAGTACTTTAGTGCAAAAATCCAAAATAGTGAACCGTACAAATCCAATGACAACAATTGATTGAAAAAAGTCCATTATATTAATAATGCACAAAATATTCATATGTTGATATATTTAAATAAGTGCCATCAGTTCATAAGGAATCTTGTTGCGTTGTAAGGTGAATCATTCATAAATGGTGAAGTAAGAACACTTGACCACGTGAGACCACCAGAGGTAAAACAGGAGGCTTACCAGAAAGCCAGTAACCACCCTTATTCAGGGAGGGTCATGTAAGGCTTGCTGGATCTGTGATCCGTTTGGAGACATGATTTCAAGCCTGCCCAATAGTGCAATAATGCTGCAAAGAGTGCTTTTATTGAGGGGAAATGCACTGTTGCGTTAAAACGAAATGACCCACAATCGGGTCACTCGAACGGTTAAGTAAAAAGTTGGAATTCCAGTCAAATGAATAAAATCAGACATGTTGGGTATCAATTTACTTGACGTAACATTATCTTTCACAATATAAAAAAAATTGGGCTAACTTTTCCTGTTGTCTTATTATTTAATTCAAAAAAGTGTATTTTTTCCAAAAAAGGTGCGCTTGTAAGACCGCTGCGCAAATATGGTGTGACAAAGTATTGCAACAACCGCCATCTTATTTTCTAGCGTATTCGAAAAAAAAAATTATAATGTTTGGGGGTTCTAAGTAATTTTCTAGCAAAAAAAAAACTGTTTAAACAACAAATCTCAAAAAGAGGCTCTGTGGTTAAGAAAACGCACAGGGCGCCCTTAGAGGTTGCTTCATGGAGGAGGGTGAGTGCTTTTGGTGGTGTTATCGCTTGCCTCCCTAGTGGGGGGTAAAGCCCACCTGGTCAAGATGGACCAATTCCTGGAGATGCTGCACCAGTTAGCCAAAATCTTATCAAAATTATTTTACATGTCTCTCACTGCAGGAATTGTATTGATTTATTCCACACAATAAGTGTGTGTGTGGACTCTCTAAATAAGCCAGGGAAAAAAAGAACATTGTTCAAAATGAAAAATCATAGTTGTAAAGTGTAGTAACCTATGTAGTGATGTAATAGTGGGATGAGATTAATTGATTATTATAATTCTAGCTATTCCAGCAGAAACCCTTCCCAGAGAGATGCATTTATTGAGTCCCAGCACAGAAAAGTTCACAAGATACTTGCCTCAGATGACAAAATCCAACAGAATAAATAATAATATAATGAACAGCAGCCTTCAGAGTTCCATTCGTCCTAGCATAAAGACACTACAATCCAGCATATGTCCCAACTATAATATCCACATTTTATATGGCTTCTATGCATGCAATAATATGTATTATAATCTAGACCTGTACTCTCATCTTGGAGAAGAGAGAATGAATGCACACTTAACAGCTTGCCGACCATCCGCCGCAGTTATACTGCGGCAGATGCACAGGCAGGCGAATCGCCGTCATGGTACATCGGTATCATTAATAAAAATGCCCTAAAACTATCTCCTATTTTGTAGACGCTATAACTTTTGCGCAAACAAATCAATATACGCTTATTTGGCGATTTTTTTTTTTTTTGTTTTTTTTGTTTTTTTTTGTTTTTTATTTTGTAGAAAATGTGTATCGGCATAAACTGAGGAAAAAAAATGTTTTATAAATTTTCTTTATCGTACATCACGGGACACAGAGCACCAATAATAATGACTAATTGGGTTATACGCTACCTTTTGGGTGATTGGACACTGGCAACCAATAAGAAGACGGTTCCTCCCATATAACCCCTCCTATACAGGAAATACCTCAGTTTTTTCGCCAGTGTCTTGAAGGTGATGGTCTTGGCTGTTTGAAGCTCTTCAAAATTCTTCAAATAATGTCCCAGTGAGGATGTTCTAATCGGATCCAATCGGATGGCATAAGGAAAGCTAAAGTGGATGGTACCCGAGCCTCGGTTCAAGAGTGAGGTTTTGATTGTAATGTGTCGTATATAGCGCTGGACCCTTGTTAAGTTGGTATTCCTGGTCATAATCTTTGCCCAAGGTAAGCCAGAAGGGTGCCTTACAGGTCCAAGGTTTTGGCCCCCAAAGAATGGGGGACCTGGTCCTTGAAGGTCCTCCAGAGGCGCTACCCACCAGATTGGGCTGGTAAAACAGGCGCTGCTGTTGGGACGGTGAGTACTCCCTTTGGGAATTTTTTATATATACATTCCCTCTGTTCCATTTTTAAAACCTTTTTGCTTGTGTTCCAAAAACCAGCCAAGTTGGAAGTTACAGATGGCCAGGTATGGCGTGCACTTATGGCAGGCGGGTGTGCGTGTATAGCATAAAGTGTAAAATTATGCTTTTTTTTTTTTTTTTTCCCCCAAAATTGTCGTCCTCATCCTCCTCCCTTCTCCTCCCTTCTCCTCCCTTCTCCTCCCTTCTCCTCTCTCCTCTCTCCCCCTTTTTGTGGGGGGGGGGGGGGCGTCGATTTTGTTTGGGAGCCCCGTGGCACGACTGTGCAATTGTCAGTTAAAACGACGCGGTGCCGAATCGCAAAAACGGCTTCTGGTCTTTGGCCAGCCAAATGGTTCGGGGCTGAAGCGGTTAACAGCTCAAATCTTCCCCCTGAAATACTAGTCTGTCACTGGGTGGGTTCTAATTGGTCAACCCAAAATACTTTTGATCTTCTTGTTTAATAATTTCCATTTGCTTATGGGATGTATGCTGGATTATCTCTATGCTTGCTAGGACGAATGGGACTCTGAAGGCTTTTGTTCATTGTAATATTTACTCTGTTGGATTTTGTCATCTGTTTGTAAGTATCTTGTGAACTTTGTTCTGTGTTGGGACTCAAATGCATCTCTCTGGAAGAACAGTTTGCTACGGGAATAACTAGAATAATAATTTAATTCTTAATCCTTGTCCCACTACTATATCACTACAACCTAGAGCAGTCAAACAGATTTTAGTGTGTTGCAGTCACTATTGCAGTGAAAGACGAATTCAGATTGGCTGTTGTAGGTTAAAGTGGTTGTATACCATTATTTTTTAACTTTTACCTACAGGTAAGGCTTACCTGTAGGTAAAAAAAATATCTCCTAAACCTGTAAGGTTTAGGAGATATTCCCCTCGCAATGAGCCACTGACTGCAGCGGCGCATGCGCACAGGGGATTCTCGGCTGACTGCCCGGCAAACTCCGGAGCTTGCCGGGCAGAAGTCTCCCGCGCGCATGCGCGGGAGTGACGACATCGTGGCTCCTGCCACTCACAGCGCCGGAGCCGCGAAACCCGGAAGACACGCCGAGGGGAGATGTCAGCTCCCTCGGCGTGGAACAGGTGAGATGCCGGCGCCTCGTTCTAAGGTAAGTATCTCATAATGAGCTAGTATGCAGTGCATACTAGCTCATTATGCCTTTTCCCTTGCAGGTGTAGGAAAAAAAAAAAACAGCGGGTATACAACTGCTTTAAAGTATATTTAAACCCAAGAACAAGGAAATTTTACTTTTCTTATTTTCAGCCTGCTCCAGTTTAGTCACATGATCCACTGTGTCATCCAGAGGCAGCTGCAGGGGAGAGGAGAGAGCGCTCGACAATGGCTGGAATGCCTGGGAAACATTGACATCACCCATAGGCTTTTATCTGTTATTGGTGCTCCCTTTTTCTCCCTTGCAGCTGTTGCTGGCTAACACAGAGGGATCTGGGTCACTTGAACGAACCAGAACGCCCTGAAAATAGGTAAGAATATGCTCCTCCCCTTTTTTTTTTTTTTTTCTTTTCTTTTCTTTTTTTTTTTTTGTACTGCAAGAAATCCAGTGGCCCCCTAAAGTCTACAGTGCAGCTAAAGGGGCTGTTCACATGCTGCATCCACATCCAATGTAACACAGCATGTTGACAGGCAGCGTCGGTAATCAAGTTAATAGGGCTGTGAACCAAATGCTTGGCTTATAGTTGTGGTTCACTAGCACCGTTAACTGCTGTTTCCCCCCCCCCCCCAAAAATGGAAGAGCAATGAGAATTCTGGAATTTCGCCTCCTGAATGCCTGACCGCAGCTGCTTAGGCACAATCTGAAAAACAATTCATCGCTTTTCAGAAAATGAGCAAATGTGAACTTGGCCTTATTGAATATTTTGTGTAAAAACCTGCATATCCTATACGTCAAAGCAATTGCCAGATAAATTCCATTAATTAAAGCCGGTCATTAATCATAAAACAATTTTGAAATGCTGGTCACTTTCCTTCCACTTAGCGTGATCCTGCCTGAGGATAGGTTTTAATTAGCAGTGCCTACGGGGAAGCAAATTTTAGCTATAAACCTCACTTCTTTTTTTTTTTTTTTTTTCTTTTCTTTTTGTTCCCTCACCAACTTATTCTCTTCCCAAAGTTCTAATCTTACATATTACAATATACCAGGACAAGTATAATGTGCTAAGAGAAGTGTTCACTGTTCTGTTTGATAAGTTTATTTTCCCTGACTGGAGAGTCCTTGGAGTGCTCTGTAACCATTTTCCTGTTTTAATATGCAAGACCAAAACATGGGTTCTTGTTCAGGCTTCGTGCGTGTGGGCATAGTAAAATGACGTCCTACCGGGCCATAGTGAAATGACGTCCTACCGGGCCATAGTGAAATGACGTCCTACCGGGCCATAGTGAAATGACGTCCTACCGGGCCATTGTGAAATGACGTCCTACCGGGCCATAGTGAAATGACGTCCTACCGGGCCATAGTGAAATGACGTCCTACCGGGCCATAGTGAAATGACGTCCTACCGGGCCATTGTGAAATGACGTCCTACCGGGCCATTGTGAAATGACGTCCTACCGGGCCATTGTGAAATGACGTCCTACCGGGCCATAGTGAAATGACGTCCTACCGGGCCATAGTGAAATGACGTCCTTGACTTTGTTAGGGGATATCTGAATAATGCCTGTAGCTACAGGCATCATTCAGATATCATTCTTTCCAGCTGGCGATTCTGTGCATAAGAACGATCATAGTGGCAGTTCCGCCACTTGATCGTCCTTATAGGCGACGGGAGTTTACACCGCCACCAGCCGGTGCTTCTCCGGGCTCTCCTGTGCCATCGGGGGCCCGGAGAAAGAATCGGCCCATGTCGGATGACAACGATAGAGATTTCCGGTGACCAGATGGTCACCAGTCATCTCTATGACCGTCGGAGGCCGGCGCGCCCGGGTTCCCGGATGTAAACAAAGCCGCGATTGCAGCCGTCCAGCATGAGACTGGTGAATTTTTTTTTTTTCTCGATCTCATGCTTTCCAGCCTGGAGGAAAGATATGGGGTCTTATTGACCCCGCATCTCTCCATAAAGGGGACCTGTCACAATAGCTTCTTATTACAAGGGATGTTTACATTCCTTGTAATAGGAATAAGAGTAGTAAAAAAAAAAGTGTAAAAAATTTTAACAAATTAAGTAAAATAAAAAAATTTTAAACTGTCCCTGGTAGCTTGCGCTCAGAAGCGAACGCACACGCAAGTCCCGACCACATATGTAAACGCCGTTAAAACCACACATGTGAGGTATCGCCGCGTGCATTAGAGCGTGTGCAACAATTCTAGCCTATTGTTTTGTTATTATTTTTTAATTCATGAAACCGTTTTTTCCCCCCAAAAAAGGCGTTTGAAATATTATTGCGCAAATACCGTGCGAGATAAAAGGTTGCAATGACCGCCATTTTATTCCCTAGAGTGTCTGCTAAAAAAAACATATATAATGTTTGGGGGTTCTTAGTAACTTAGTTCTTAGTAACTTTCTAGCAAACACAGATGATTTTTGCCAGAAGTGCCAGAATAGGCAATTTTTGCCTGAAGCTCTTGGAAGTATCCACCAAGCACAATAAGATGTGACCAGGCTCTGCATTTTGCAAAATAGACAAAGTAAACACATGTGGGAGAATATTAATAAAACTGGAGCAGACAGAATCTTATTGGTTATTATGCACAGATTTTAACTTTTAGCTTTGAAAATGAAAGCTAGAAGCTGATTGGTTGCCATGAAGAGCTGATTCTGGCTGCTCCAGATTTCCTAAATTATCCTCATGTAATGTTGAGTTCACATCAATACTCCATTGGTAATTGTACAACACTGTAGACCTGCCTCAGAGGTTGGTAGGGGTTCTGTTACCGTAGCAAGGGGCAATTTCTGCCTCCCAGATAAGTTGCAGCTGAAACCAATTACTATCTTTTTAGCTACTGGATCTGTAAAAGGGGGATTATTCCCACTGACCACAAATGGCGCATTCTTCTCCTTGACCATCACTTTAATACACTATGAGCTGTAGAAATGGTTATTTTTAACAGGGGTTCCTTGAGGCTGGAACATTCTTTCAATGGTTCATCTGTATTAAAGTGATATAATGGATAGTGTTTCCATTTTAGCAAATGAAGTCGGCTGACCCACATCCCTAAATTACAGAATAGATCACTAAAATGTTGGTTTCCTCTAAGTGGGACTTTAAAAGGGGCACTGCTTCACTAAAGTCGGGCAGTAGTTACTATCAAAATATTACATTTTTATTAAAGTTACAAATGTCACAAATATACAAAGCATGAAAATACAATGTGCAATAACCAACACTCTATTGAAACAATTATGACGACAGAGATAACCCAACGCGTTTCAAATCGTAATAGTTCTCTTCTTCAGGGGTGGGTGGTCACATCAAGACGATAATACGTCTACAATTTAAGAAAACATGAATGTAAAAATACATAGTCATGACATTGCATTAACAAATGGTTTCAGAAGTTGCTTGGTTTGTATTCAAAAATAATAATTAAACACTAACTCTGCACATTGCATGAGGATTTAGCCAAACTTTTTTTGCATCCAATTTAAAAACGATTTTGAGAAATGCTGCAGCCTCAAAAACGACCAAGTGGGCTCGGAGGAAATGGGCACACTCAAGATGGAAATAACAGACTGCTCAGAAAACCTGTCAATTCACAGAATCATCTGTATTAAAGTAGTACAGTGGTTAGCACTTTTTTGCCTGGCAGCAAAAGGGTGGCTGGTTCGAATCCCAACCACGACACTACCTGCCTGGAGTTTGCATGTTCTCCCTGTGCCTGCGTGGGTTTCCTCCGGGTACTCCGGTTTCCTCCCACACTCCAAAGACATGCTGGTAGGTTAATTGTATCCTGTCTAAATTGGCCCTAATTTGTGTATGTATGAATGTGAGTTAGGGACTGTAGATTGTATGCTCCTTGGGGGCGGGGATAGACGTGAATGTACAATGGTATATGTAAAGCGATGTAAATTGACAGTGCTATATAAGTACTTGAAATAAATAAAATTAAATATTAAAATGGTTGTAAAAGGCTGCTATAGACAGTTAAAGCTCAACTCCAGGTTCCCGTGGTCCCTGCCCCTTGTGCGATGCCCTTGTCCATCCTCGTAGATGCAAAGAGCAGTGCTGACATGACCTTAGTGCTGCGATGTGCATTAATACGCTATCATTTAAAGGGTACTGTGCTTGCAACCCATCGGGGGCAGGGCCGTGACACCCTACATTTATAGCATGTGTTTAGCCTTCTGGATTGAATGACTACCATTGTTCAGCCTAGAAAACGGAACATCCTTGTGGTGAAAATGCTTTGTATGCAGAGTAAGAAGCCATGTTGCAGCTCTACATTTGTTCTCCTATCTTTTTAACGTGGTTGCAGTTTCACACTGACAGGAAGAATTCATGAACTACTAGAGCTGTCAACAGCGCCCAGATAGTTTATTGAGAACTACAAGCCAACAGCCCCAAAGGCCGTCGGTACTTGTAGTTCATTCATTCACAGAATTCTGTGAATGAATCAATGACACAGCCTTGTGGGAGGAGCTCTGCACTGCTGTGCTCTTTTCAAATAGTGACAGCAGATATGGGGAGAAGATCCCCCGCTCGCTGTCACAGGGGGTCGGGAAATGGGTTCCTGAAGGTGAACATATCCTTTTTAAATAAACTTGTCGTGGTTACATGTGTGCATTACCAGTATCTATTTTTGCACAGTCATTCTGTGTATGAAATGAGTGCTTGAATTCTGCTCTGATGATTTTTTTATTTAAGTATAACAAAAGAAAATGTATATAATCCAATGAATTCAGATGTGTGCCTTTTTTTTTTTTTTTTTTTTTTTTTTTTTTTTTAATTTGTCCAGCTGAATGGAGAGCTTCATTCTTGGATTTGCTGCAATTTTCCTCTCTCGGCATCCTTTTGTGTCTTCCCCCTATGTAGAAAGGAAACATATTTCACTCGACCTTTGTGTGCAGAGAAGACAGTTGTATCCTCATTTTAATGGCCCTGCTGTTTTTCTGACCATACAGAAAGGAGACTGGCCCATGCACAAACTAGAGTGTTCCTCCATGTGTGCCTACGGAGAGCAATGGAATCCTTCGGAAACTGTAAGACTGACCGCAAGGATAATAGCCAAACAGGTGAGGCCGGGGAGGAAACCAAAATGATACATCTCTGCTATGTGACTCTTTCCTGCATTTCCTTTAATGAATGGCATATATCTATTATCAGGATTTTTGTTTTGTTGTTTTTACTAAAGTATGAAAAATGTCTTTAAAAAAAATTACAAGGCTCCATAGTGAGGCAAATGAGTGTCGGTGTGTTATTGTATATGGGTGTAGTACTCTAAGTGCACCTAGAATTTTACCTTGATTGGAGTATGGACATGATCAGTAAGGCTACTTTCACACACAGACCGCCCAAGCGTTAGCGGTAAAGCAACGCTAGTTTTAGCGGTGCGTTACCGACGCTGTGCCAGAGCGGGGCGCTTTTAACCTCAAAGAAGGTGGTAGCAAGGGGTTAAATGCGCCGCTGCTAAAGTGCTGCCCATTGATTTCAATGATTTCAATGGCGGTTTAAGAGTGGTGTTTACACCACTCCCGCACCGCTCCAAAGATGCCGATTTTCGTCCTGCAAGCGCACCGCCCCAGTGTGAAAGCACTAAGGGCTTTCACACTGGGGAGGCCTGAGAGGCACTTTTCAGGCGCTCTTTTTAGTGCTAAAACGCCTGAATAGCTCCTTCAGTGTAAAAAGAGGTCTAAGCCCAATGTTGACGATCTTTTTGGGCTTATGCTGTTAGGCAAATGCAGTGTTCTTTCAGGTGGATTCAACTTGCATTTGAGATCAGTTTCAGAAGCTTCTGAGACGCATCAACCTTCTTCGGTACATTTTAAAATTTCCATCAACTTGTATGTGGATAGAAGCAGTTTTGATGCATTCAGAAGCCGTCAACACAGGCCCATAGTCTGATACATTGTAAATTTGCTTACAATTATTTTGACAAATCGTTCTCACAATTGCTGGGATTTACTTTTCTCATAATGCAGTATTATCATGAAGATATAAATGTTGTCTAAGTTTTTTTTTTTTTTATTTTTTATTTTCTTTCTTGTTAAAGAAATGACATGCTGTGAAAAATTCATAAGCTGCTATTTTATTTTGTTATTCATCTTAAAATCCTATCTATCTATCTATCTATCTATCTATCTATCTATCTATCTATCTATCTATCTATCTATCTATCTATCTATCTATATTATACTTGCCTCCTCTGTGCAAGGGTTTTGCACAGAGCAGCCCTGATCCTTCTTTTCTGGGGTGCCTCGATGGCGCTCCTCCTCCATTGGGTCCCCCCACGGCATGCCACTTTCCATCAGGGGCACCCGTGCAGGCGCACTCACGAGTCCCGCTGCTGCATCCATTGACACAGCTGGACATGGCCCCGGCTCCTATGTCACTGGATTTGATTGACAGCAGTGGGAGCCAATGGCTCTTGCCACATCTTCTAAGCTCTCATAGAGCTGTGTTGGCTGGACACTAAACTTAGAACACGGCTCCTTGGCAATTGAGGTCCAAGTGTTATCTCAATCTTTATGACCCAAGGCAGGGCATAAAGATTGAGGACCGTTGAAGCTTGCTAGGCTAGGCTTGAACCTAAAGTCACTTGCAGCCGACATTTTCAGTGTTTCCTCCCAGGAGGGGAGATTCCTGCAGCACTCCAATCCCTAAGCTCAAAGGTCTGGGAGAATGACCGTCCTCATAGGGATTTATTCAGGAGGCAGAAGCCCAAGGAAAGACCATGTGCCAGGGAGGGACTCGAATATTTAATCCTTCCCAGCCGGCTCTCAGGCTCCTCCAAACCCACTCATTAAAGTCCTTAAACATTCATTACACAGAGCTTGATTAGCTGGATGTAAAAGAGGGAGCTCCAAAAGTAAGCGACTGAGAAAATGCACTCCAGGCTTAAAGAACACTAATAGGCACACACATAGACAAGGTGACTGTAGCTCATTGCTTCTTAAAGAATCATAAAAAAACGAAATTTAGAAAAATATGACATCCTTACAACTACTTTTTTTTTTTTATTATTTTATGAGGACTTTGGTAACAGTCTCTCTTTTTATATTCCTGTATATCTTAACCTTCCAGGAGAACCATATTGCAGATTTTGAACAGAAACCCAGCATTTGTCAAGGTTGCATAAAAGACAGCACTTTGCCATAGATATATATCGCACGCCTATTACAGTTAACATTTTGAATCTGATTTCTAAAGCACTGTTGGACATTCGAAGCCTTAAGATATAATTTTTTTTTATTATTTTTTTTAAATCTTTTAACAAAAGAGACGGCCGTGGCAAGACTTTAGTTGGTCTGCCTGGAGCTCTCTCGGAAATAATAAAAGGAGAAAAAGCCTAACGGAGCACAAACAAATGCTGTTCTTTTAAACATCGGAAAACTGACTGGCAAGAATGTATAATGGCTAGCTTGTAGGAATAGATAAACACCCTATACTCTATGAAAGCTTAGTATGCAAAATACAGTCCTCTTAACCTCAGCTGCTGGGCCACCTGCAAACCCATATTTAATGGCCAAGATTACAAAGTAGTGGCCCCAGGCCAACAGCTGAGCTATGCGTTTTATACTCTGTCAACAGCGAACGGATCCACTTACCTCAAAGTCCGACTTGCATGTCTGCCTTATTTGGATGCGAGAGAAACAAAGGGAAATTACATATTTAAATGAACCCTGCTATTTTTCTGATCTGATGCTACATGCAGATGGAGGATGTTCAAGATAGAGCCTTATGGAAATGTTGGTTTAAAAGCAAAAAAAAAAGCAACTTTAAATGGACAACCACTAAGCTAGATGGTAATTAGAATGGGTGATCTTTGCCTTTTCTCTCTGTTATGTGTTTATTCAGCCATTTGGTGTGATTTTTGTTTTTTCTTGTTTTTTTTTTTTCCCCCTAGAAAACTTGCAAAGAAAGAACACCATCTGAGAAGTTCTTGACGGTTAAGGAGTTTGAATCTCGTAAGCCTTGTGTTTTTCACGTAGATACTTCTAGTTTTTGTGCTTTAAACAAAAAAAAAAAATATATATATATATATATATATATATATATATATATATATATATATATATATATATATATATATATATATATATATATATATATATATATATATATATATATATATATATATATATATATATATATATATATATATATTACATTTTATTTTAAACTATTAAATTGACTTTGATTAAGTGGGAGTGGGAACAGCAATAGTTGGATCAAAATTTGTCCATCCCCTGCTCAACTAGACAATCCTTCTTCTTCCTTTTTTTTTTTTTTTTTTTCTTTCATGTTTCATCCCTTTAATACCAGGGTCTTCAAACTTTCTAAACAAAGTTCCAGTTTACTATCCTTCAGACTTTAGAGGGGGCCAGTGAGAATAGAAACTGCCCAAGCGACAGTGGGAGTTAAAAAAAAAAAATACATAGTGCCTGTGGTCAGTAGGAGGAGGAATAGTGCACTATTGTTGGTGTCAGTGAGAGGACTAGTTCCCCATCGGTGGAAAGAAATAATGCTCCATCCTTAGTGTGTTGGAGGAATATTGCCCTATATTTGCTGTCAGTTGGAGGTATTACACCCCACTGTTGGTGTCAGTGGAAGGAATGGTGCCTTGTATCAGTAGGGGGAACCGTGCTAATGGGCTGGAAAAAGGCATGCAAAGGGCCGTAGTCTGGAGACCACTGCTTTAATGGAATCCTGCAATGCGTAATAGTGCCATTGATGATGGATCCTTCTAAAATCACTAACTGTGTGGCTGACATTATGTCTCTTTTATACTTTTTGGGTTGGTGATCTGACTTCTGTTATTGCCCAAAATCCTTGTTTTGTACTGATTTCCCAATTCTAGGGTACAAGCTGATAATCAGAAGGAGGAGGTATTTGGGTTCACTTTTATGAGGAGGGAGAGACCTCTGGATGAGCATTTCCAGTTTGGTGATCTTAATTTGTATTCCTAAGTCAGGCCATTGATTACGCAGTTTTCTTTTTTTCTGCTATGGGTGGAAGGAAAAACTTGCTTGATTCTCCCATCAAACCTAACAGCCGCCCCCCCCCCCCTCACAGCGCTATTGGTTTCTGCCACCAGGGAGCAACCGGGTGTAGCTGGTGGCATGAACTGTTTGGGAAAAACCTGACAGGGTGGTTGTACACAAGTCGATCAATAGATTGACTTGTGAACAACTAAGTGCCTACACTTGGATCATAATGCGGCCGGTTCAGCAGGGACCAGTCAATCTTCGATACATGTATGACCAGCTTTGGAGTAGATCATGTGTAGGATGGTGACATGGGATTTACAACACTGCATGGATTGTAAACTGTTTTGTCCTTCTATACCAGGGATATGCAATTCGTGGACCTCCAGCTGTTGCAAAACTACAAGTCCCATCATGCCTCTGACGCTTGTGGGTGTCAGAGTCTTGCTATGCCTCATGGGACTTGTAGTGCTGCAACAGCTGGAGGTCCGCTAATTGCATATCCTTGTTCTGTACCATACAACACAACATGAGTAGGAGGATCACTTACTGCAGAAAAATAGATTTGTGACGTATTTGCAGAAAGCTGTAGCTTTTTTTGTTTCCGCAGACTTGAGCAAGCTGGACAATGAGAAGAAAGAGCTGATACAGAATGATATTGAAGCCTTACACCACTTTTACTCCAAGAATTTGCACTATGCCGACAATGCATCTCTAGAATTCCTCTTCGCACAGGTGAGGATCCCTCCTTTCATGGCGCAGCTCACATTTGTTTATCGGGCCTGGAACTTGTAATTACGTACATGTACATGGATTGTCTTTAAGGCAGTGACTGGTCACTATACATAACATCTAGAGCAGGGGTGCCCAACCGGGCTCGTGGCGCCCTCCCATGTGGCCCTCCATGTCTTGCTCTGAGATGTCGGGTCGGCAAGCCCATATAGTGGGTCCCCGACCCGCCATCTCCGAGCATTAGTGCAAAGAACGGAGTCGCCACTAGAGGAAGCAGAGCCGATGCTTCCTGTATAGCGCCGGCTCCTTCACAGGCGGAGTGATACCAAATGTACTCCGCCTGTGACAGGAAGCATCGGCTCTGCTCTCTACTGCAGCTGCATTCTTCTGTCACAATTCTGCTCTGAGATGGCGGGCTGGGACATGGGAACTCGCGATCTGGGACAGTACCGGTACCAGCCAGCAGTACAAGTACCCATCATCCGTACCAGTCATCAGTAGCAGCCAGCAGTATAATCCAGCAGTACCAGCCAGTAGGGCTGCGCATCTTCACTGGTCTCCATGATTCGATTCGATTACGATTATCTGGTCAACTATTCGATTCCGCGATGCATCGCGATTACCGACGAGCTCCCACTTCCTCTTGGGCCGCCTAGGTGGCCCTTCCACCCTGCAATCTTCTGGGACACATCACAGTTCCCAAAAGGTTGCCCAGCTATGCAGGACAGCGCAGTGAGACATGCGCACCCGGCTGTGAAGCTGCAAGCTGTCACAGCCGGATGCCCACAGTAGTATTGCCAGCGCTGTGGACAGGCGGGGGAGAGAAGGGAGGGTTTGGGTGGCCACGTCGCTGGATTGTGGGACAGGTGAGTGTCTTTTTATTAAAAGTCAGAAGATGCACTTTTTTGTAGCTGCTGACTTCTAATAAACAAAAAATTGACTGGAACTCCGCTTTGAATTAAAAATAACCTCACTCCCTAAAAAGTGCAGTAATCCGGTGCACTACAAGGTACAGAGATTCACACACACTGCTGCTGGGAGGTCAAAAGGGATAGAATCCACAGATGACAAACAGCCCTGTGAAGTTCCCTGTACTGTCTCTGTGCTGACCAGTGGTGGCTGGTGCTCAAAATTTTTTTGGGGGGGCGCAAACAAACTGAAAAATACTGCACCTCCCCCATCAAACGCAGCCATCTGTGCCCGTCAAACGCAGCCATCTGTGCCCGTCAAACGCAGCCACTTGTGCCCGTCAAACGCAGCCACTTGTGCCCGTCAAACGCAGCCACTTGTGCCCGCCAAACGCAGCCACTTGTGCCCGCCAAACGCAGCCACTTGTGCCCGCCAAACGCAGCCACTTGTGCCCAAACGCAGCTATTTGTGCCCGCCAAATGCAGCCACCTGTGCCCAGATGCAGCCACCTGTGCCCATTAAATGCAGCCATCACTGACCCCCCACAATGACTTTATTTTAATAAATATATTACAATTGATGCTGTGCCCCCGCTGTATGTGCTTTTAAAAAACGATGTCACTTCATACCAAATTTCGATCATGTGACTCCCGGCCGTCCCGCCCCTCTCCGCTCTCCTCTTCCCTCTCCGCTCTTCTCTCGTGTGTCTCCTGAGTCCTGACGTCAGTGGGGAATTCTCAGTCCCGCCCGCTGACTATAGTTATCGTATCAGAAGAGAGGCGGGCGGGACTGAGAAATCCCCGCTGACGTCAGGGCTCAGGAGACGGAAGCGGAGAGGAGAGCGGAGAGGGGCGGGGCGGGCCGGGAGTCACATGATCTTATACCGGCGAAGTTCGGTATGAAGTGACATTGTTTTTTAAAAAGCACATACAGCGGGGGGCACAGCATCAATTGTAACACATTTATTAAAATAAAGACATTTTAAAAATATGCTCGAGTGCTTTCCCGGGAGGGGCGGGGCTACTAATGACGTCACCGGACATCGATTTTCCGGTTTTTATGCATCGATGCCGCATCGGGGACACCCGAATCGCGATGCATCGATGCAACGATTAATTTCAGCACCCCTACCAGCCAGCAGTATAAACCACCAGCACCCGCCACCAGTCATCAGTACCAGTCATCAGTTATCAGTACCAGTCATCAGTACCAGCCAGCAGTACCAGTACCAGCCAGCAGTAGCAGTACCAACACCAACCAACAGTACTAGTACCGGTACCAGTACCCGTCAGCAGTACAAGTACCAGCCAGCAGTATAAACCACCAGTACCCGCCAGCCGTACCAGTACCCGCCAGCCGTACCAGCCAGCAGTACCAGCACCTGTCAGCAGTACCCACCGGCATTACCAGCCAGCTGCAGGAATCCTGAGGAAGAAGTGAAGATTGAGGTCAGTTGAGGAGCAGGTAAACCGCTGTTCATCAGTGTGAAAGCAGCCTTAGGCCCCTTTCACATGATCGGTCCAATCTGGTCCACCTGTCTGTTTTTCAGGTGGACTCAAACGTACTCTCCATTCACCTCTATAGAGCAGCAGATGTAATCGGACTCGTGTCCATTTACACCTGCCTATCTGCAATCTCCTTAAAAAAAAAAAAAAAACAGAAGGGGATCTTTCCCCTTCTGTCTGGGCAGATCAGATGGCCCTTAGGGTAGAGCGGATTGCATCCGTGTCTGGTCTACATATGCAGAATGGACACAGACCTGCCATCCCCCCCTATACACTTATTGTGGCATGCGACCGGTTACCAAGTCTATAAGGTGTCCCTCGCTCCTCAAAAGGTTGGGCACCCCTGATCTAGAGACATAAGACCCAGTTTTTAAAGGGGTTGTAAAGCTAAGTGTTTTTTTCACCTTAATGCATCCTAGGCATTAAGGTGAAAAAACACCTGTCAGTGACCGCCCCCAACCCCCCTTTTTACTTACCTGAACCCACGAACTTGTCCCACGGGGACGCGCCGTCTCTCTGCCTGGGGTTCTCGGCTGTTGATTGGATAGATTGATAGCAGCGCAGCCATTGGCTCCTGCTGCCGCCAATCAAATCCAATGATGCGTTCGCCGGGGGGCAGGGCCGAGTCATGCATTTGGCTTCTATGGACGGCGAATGCTGGACTCGGGAGCGCGCCCGCAAGTTAATTCCCCAGAGAACGCTTCTCCCAGGGGGTTATTTGAAGCGGGGAGGAGCCGAGACAGCCGCTGAGGGACCCCAGAAGACCAGGCTCGGGGCCACTCTGTGCAAAACGAGCTGCACAGTGGAGGCAAGTATGATATGTTTGTTATTTTAAAAAAAAATTTACTTTAGTGTCACTTTAAGGGAAAATGGATATGTGCTGTCATATGCTGCAGGGTTATGCACAACACAGCCCACCTTACAGCTCCTATGTAAAAATAGGGTAAAAAAAAAAAAAAAAACACTTTTGCCCGGCTTCCTTCTGTGGCGTCTAGGAGAAGATAACATCACCATCTGCCTGGTGAGATCTCAAGAAATGCACTGAAATCTTGCCAGAGGGATGACCATGTTATCTGAAATATCACAAGAAGATGCTCCTGCAGTGTGCTGGAGTGTCATATTGTGGAATATGGAGAATACTGAGCACTCCGCAGCATCTTGTTGAGTTGAGGGGGATAAGAGATATTTATCACAGGTACTTGTATAGTGCCATCAATTTGTGCAGAGCTTTACATGTTTATTGTGCATTCACATCGGTCCCTTCCCTCGAGGAGCTTGCAATCTAAGGTCCCCAACTGATATTCATTCATACATACACATATTAGGGCCAATTTAGACAGGAGGCAATTCACCAGCATGTCTTTTGGAGTGTGGGAGGACACTGGAGTACCCGGAGGAAACCCACACAGGCACAGGGAGGACATGCAAACTCCAGGCAGGTAGTGTCGTGGTTGGGATTCAAGCAAACTAGTGCTGCTAGGCTGAAGTGCTAACTGCTTAGCTACTGTGAGATATATAAATCTCTATATAATACATTTGCTGAATGTCCTTGAAGTTTGATTTTATTCACTTTACATCACTTTAAATCTGCAGAGATAAGTTCCTAGTTATTATATAGAAATAGATTGCTGAGATGATTGTATTTCTTTTTTTTTTTTTTTTTTTTTTTTTTTTTTTTTCTTTCAATCTCTTTTCTTACATCTAGTATAATTGGTTATGGCAAGTGACCCCTTTTTCACCCTCCCCATCACACGTTCTCATATCTCCCACTTCCCAAAGCTGTCAGATAACTCTGGCTAATGTGAGGACAGAAGTCACCAGGGGACTCTTCAATTAGTTAGGCAGCTGTTATTGTTTAGAAACGGAGAGGCACTGTGTTCTAATTTGGGGAATGGTGATCCTGAAAACCCAACTCTGCAGAGAAGCAGAGGATTCCAATGGACCTGTCATTGTGGCTTGCTTGTGTTATACTAGGTAGTCCTTCTATACCATACAGAATGGAAAAAAAACATTTCACTTAAGGATCGAGCCTCTTTCTGAGATTTGGTGTTTACAAGTTTAAAAACCGTTTTTTCTAGGTAAATAAAAAAAATTAGAACCCCCACACATTATTTATTTTTTATTTTTTTCTAACACCCTAGAGAATAAAATGGTCGTTGCAATACTTTGTCACGCCGTATTTTCGCAGTGGTCTTACAAGCGCACTTTTTTTTGGAAAAAAAAATCACTTTTTTAAATTAAAAAATAAGACAACAGTAAAGTTGGCCCAATTTTTTTTTTTTTTTTTTTTTTTTTTTTTTATTGTGAAAGATGATGTTACACCGAGTAAATTGATACCCGACATGTCACGCTTCAAATTTGCGCCTGCTCGTGGAATGCCGACAAACTTTTACCCTTAAAAACCTCCATGGGCAACGTTTAAAATATTCTACAGGTTGCATGTTTTGAGTTAGAGGAGGTCTAGAGCTAGAATTATTGCTCTCGCTTTACCGATCGCAGCGGTACCTCACATGTGTGGTTTGAACACTGTTTTCATTTGTGGGCGGTACTCACGTATGCGTTCGCTTCTGCACGCGAGCTCGGCGGGACAGGGCGTGTTTAAAAATTGTTTTTATTTTTTTTTTCTTACACTGTTCATTTAGGAATAAAAGTGACACAATTTTTTTTTATTACAAGGAATATAAACATCCCTTGTAATAAAAAAAAAAAAAAATTTGTCATTTGAAAAAAAAGAAAAAATGGCCCTTTTTTAAGAGCTATAGGCGGAAGTGACATTTTGACGTCTCTTCCGCCCTGCAATGGTATGGAAACCCCCTCACTCTTCTCCATACCTAGGAAGGAAAAGCATCCGATCGCCTCTGCTGCTACCGACGGCTACGATAAGCGGCGGAGGGCACCGGAGATCGGCGTTTTGGGGGGGGGGGCCCTTTCCCGCCACCGATTTTAAAAGTGATCTTGCGGTGAATCCGCTGCAGAGACCACTATTATCAGAAACCGGACCGCCTGCCAAAGAAGAGGATACCAGGGTTCTGGCAGCTAGCTGCTGCCATAACAAAGATATCTCTCTTCAAAGTTAGGACGTATACCGGCATGTGGCGGGGTTGGTGTGTGTGTGTGTGTGTGTGGTGTGGTGGTTTTTGTGTTTTTTTTTTTTTTTTTTTTTTTTTTGTTTTGTTTTGTTTTTTTATTGTTTTTCCTTTAACCCAGCAGACTGAACGAAAAAACCTTAGAGATCACCATTCTAACACAAGCGATGTTAATGCGGTGAACTCCCCGCTGAGCTATTGTGGTCTGACAGAGGGACTGCCCCTCCGCCAGAACACACGGATCAGCACTTGCAGCCATTGGCTGTGAGCGCTGATCTGATGCTGTTTTTCCAGCTTGCTTGTTCTTCAAAAGCTGCTTGTGAGGCTGGCTTCTGTCGGAGAGGGAGCTGTACACATGGGCCAAAAGTGGTTTTCGGCTGATTTTTCAGTCCGTGTGTACCCAGCCTTACACTATTCTGGCCAGTGTTATCTGCACGTCATTTCTCTGTTGGACATCGGCCACCATACAAGTTTTCTATGCCCTGGACACTAATTCCTAATCCAAATAGCCCAAAAAGGTCCGGGTGGGGAATTGCAAGGACCTTGACCTATCGCACTCCCTTCACCTGAGACCTACAGAAAATCTCCAGGTACAAGTTGGTTTGACAGTGGAGCATGTGTATTTTCCCCCCGCCTCAACTAACTAACTTACAGTATAAGGAAGGCAGAATTTTATGTTAGCAAGTAAAGGTTGCTTACCTGCTGGCACTTTCTATTCTGCGTTCCTGAAAGGTCCCTGAACGTGTTCAGCTTCCCGGGAAATTCCTTCATCCCTGTCCTGACTAGGGCTCGCCAAGCTGTTGTAGAAATTGTAAAGTCCTGTTGTTGGGAAAAGAAGCCCGTGAATGCAGTTGCATGAGAAATATATCACACAGACATCAAAATCGGTGAACAGAATATTTCTGTTTTTAATTAGGTGTAGCTGGTTTTTATACATTCTTTAGGAATGGATTGCTTATTAATTAGTCAATAAGGGAGAAGGACAGCAAAAGTATCCAGTAGATGTCTCACAAGCATACAATTTCTGACAACGGCAATTGTTTCATCAAGCAGAGTTTGCAAGAGACCCTTAGGACAATTAGATATGTGTGTATACTGCGGACTGCTGGATAAAAAAAAAACACCTACTGGATTTGCAATTGTTCCTATTATGTTACAGAAAAAATTAGATCCAAACATTCCTAGAATATTGTAACAATAGCCTGGCCATGCTTTCCAGACAAGAACAAATATCTTCAATATCTTCAATTGTTAGAGACACTTTTCAGAACAATAGTTGGACTTTGTCATCTGTCTAAACCTTTATACCAAGCGACAAGATGGGGACTTAAGCCTAGTACACACTGCTAGTTTTTTCTTTTCGTTCAACTCAGAAGTGCTGAATAAAAAAAAAAAAAAAAGCTGGCACCTCAGGAGGAACCACTGTACTAAAAATCCAATGTTAGTACAGCGATCTCCCCTACTGTGCTATCTGACGGGGGGACGGCCTTCCCGCCAAAACTCTTCGCTCAGCACCCTCAATCATCGGGAGTCGATCGGCAGACCTTTTTAGGTCATGGCCAGCTTCTGTCGGACCAGCTGTAGTACAAACGAGCCGAATGTTGGACGGTTTATGTTGAACCAGTCGATGGCGCCTGGCATTCGGCCCTTGTGTACTACCCTTTAAGCAAGCCATACATGGATTGAAATTTGACCGGTTCAGTAGGGACCGATTTGAATTTCGATTCTTGTATGGGCAGGCTGATTGAACACACGTTGATCCATTGAAGTAAAGAACCAGCCTTGTGGAAAATTTTCTCTTGATCAGCACCCCCGGCTATAGGTGGCAGTGCTGATCAGTGTTCTGAAGGTGGAGAAGTCTCCCTCCTTGCTGTCAGGATACAGTAGCAAAGTGAGTGCCTGGATGAGGGAATTGAGTCCTCCTTTTTATTCTTTTATTTTTTATTTATTTATTTTTTTGTTTAACCCACTGGTTGAACAAAAAGATAACCTGTATGGCCAGCCTAAATGTCACAAATTTAATACCTGATAAAACCTCAAAATGTTACTTCTATCCCACTACCAATGGTATTATCTGTGTTTTATCAGGTCAAACCGGATTGGCTCCTCACTATCGCACACAATGCAGTTCTTGCCCCACCCTTGCAATGGTTAAATTCCATACCTGCCTAAATACTTCGCACATTCATTTCAGCAGCTTCAGATTTAAAATGAGCACCTCTTGTGCATTACCCAGTATTTGAGGTCTTCCCTTATATATTTATTTATCCCACATGCAAGAAAATTGCAAGAAGCATGGGTTAATGTTGCATGAGTAAACTGCTTTTTTTTTTTTTTTTTTTCTTCTTTAAAGAAAATGATGCATCAAAAATAAGTAATATGCAATATTAAAATAGCAAGAGGATTATGGAATGCAGTGATCCTCATTAATCTCTTTGTGTTTCTCTAGGTTAACTGTAATGGCTTTACCATTGAAGACGAGGAGCTGTCTCACTTAGGATCAGCTATTTTCCCAGAGTATGTTGTTTTAATTGTGAATATTTTTTTTATTTTTGCAGCAACAGATGGAGCATATATTGTAATACATTCAGATATCCTTTTGCCTGTGATGTTACTGTATATTTAAATGTCAGTTCATCTGAAACAAATTGTAAGTTGTGGACGTTGGTGGTATTAAAGTATAACTTTTTTAGTTTTGGATAGAATGGAGAGGGATTAGATCACATCTTATATATGGTGTTTTTTTGTTTTGTTTTGTTTTTTTGATGCCCCATTGTGGAGGTTTACCCTTTCCATTTGTCTTCCTTGCTGTTGTCACCAAGAGTAAATGAAAATCAGAAACTTTGTGTTGCAGCCAGAACAAGATTAGGGGTGAAACCTTTGTATGGGGGACACTAATTCTGGTGACATGCATTGATTCTGTCACTTTGAAGGCAGATCTCCCCAATGGGACAATGATGATATGATATAAAAAAGGCAGACAGGGGCTTTAACTCTCCCTTACTCTATCCAGAAATAAAAAATGCCTTGTACTGTAATCATCCGCTAGATTTTTCTAAAAAGTTCTAAAAGTTTCAGTTGTGAATTTCGTTTCCATAGTTCCCAGGTCTGCTCCAAGAGAAATCTGTGTGCATTCACTTTAACCTCCCTGGCGGTATGATTCTTTCTGATTTTAGGTGCTGAAAGCGGTACAATTATTTTGCATGGAAATTTGGCGTTTTATTTTGTAGGTCTGTAATTCTTAACAATAACACACTTAAATCTGTCCAAACAAGAGTCTAGTAGATATCCCGGGTATGATAAAGTTTGAAACACAAAAACATAAATTATAATATAATAAAAAAAAAATAATAATTTAAAAAAATAAAAATAAATAGTAATAAAATAAATTTCCACACGATTCACTATCGCTCAATTCTGCAAGTGTTCTAATTTACTATCGCTGTTTTCTAGCTGGTCTAAAGCCACTTTTGACGTAAAGGGACACTTTTTGGTTGCTATGGACAATCTCCAGTTTCCAGGCAGAAAGAACAGTATATGCAATATAAAACTGCATGCAGGGCATGGGCCAGAGCACTGGGGACAAATGGGATGTGAAATGATTTCATACAGTACTGTAATCTGTAAGATTACAGTACTGTATGTGTTATGATTTTTACATTTTTTTGAATTTGCCGCCAGGCTCCGCCCCCATGCGTCGCGACGCTCGCAGGGAACGGAGCCTGCCACAGAGAGGCTTCGGAACAGGACACAGCCCGCGGACACTGCGGGGGACATCGCAGGATCCCGGGGACAAGGTAAGTAAGGAGGCACCAAGATCCTGCGATGCAATCCCGAGTTTGGCTCGGGGTTACCGCTAATGGTCCTGAATTTTAACCCCGAGCCACACTCTGGAAAAACCGCCAGGGAGGCTACGATTAAATTCTTCCCTGGTTTTCACTTTCGCAGTTACAGGAGATCAGGGGGAGGTATGTTTGGGTTAAAAGGGTGTGTGTGTGTGTGGTGTCCAGGAGCAAAAAATGGTGAAAGTTCATTGATAATTACGTGCTGCTTACAGTGCAGTATGGAACAATTAAAGCAGATGTGTAGCTAAAATCAAGTAGATGGCAACTCGTTCTCCAAATGCTAATATAAGGTTTAGCATGTAGTTTTCTAAATCCTATAGCTTTTCTTAATATGCTGGTGATTTTCTTTCTTTTTAAAGGTCCTTGTTCAGGCAGTTCTTGCTATAGGGTGCTCTGTCTTAGGTCCCCCCCCCCCCCCTTCCAATGCACTCTTGCACAGGCCAATAGAGATTGCAAGGGGCCCTTTCAGCACACATTGCACAAACGTGGTCCACATATAGACAGGAAGGGGCTATGAGAAGTTACAAAGAACTCTTTATACACCCTGTTCTAGCAAATTGTCAGTTAAGGTTTACATCCACCTTTTCGCCCCATCCTGAGCATATTCGATACGAATATCTCTTGTCCACGATTCGATTCTGCGATGCATCACATAGGGGATCATTATTTACGAAAGGCAAATCCACTTGGGAGTGCAGTTGCTGTAAATCCGAGGGGGACATGCAAGGAAAATAAAAAAAACATAATTTAAGCTTACACATGATTGGATGATAAAATCAGCAGAGCTTCCCCTCATTTCAGATCTACCCCTCAGATAAACAGTGACTGCACTTCCAAGTGCACGTGTAGTGCAAAGTGGATTTGCCTTTCGTAAATAACCCCCACAGTTACATAGTTAGGTTGAAAAAAAGACATAAGTCCATCCAGTTCAACCATAAAAAAAAAAAAAAAATAAATAAAATAAAAAATATTGTACAATCCAATATACCCAATTCTATACCCACAGTTGATCCAGAGGAAGGCAAAAAACCCAGCAGAGCATGTTCCAATTTGCTACAGCAGGGGAAAAAATTACTTCCCGATTCCCCCCCCTCCCCCAAGAGGCAATCAGATTTTCCCTGGATCAACTTTACCTATAAATGTTAGTACCCAGTTATATTATGTATATTTAGGAAAGTATCCGGGCCTTTCTTAAAGCAATCTACTGAGCTGGCCAGAACCACCTCTGGAGGGAGTCTATGCCACATTTTCACAGCTCTTACTGTGAAGAAACCTTTCTGTATTTGGAGATGAATACGGAATACTGTGCAAGTGCACATGGTTAAAAACTTATTTTTTCTTTAGCCAAAAATTCAGGCAGTTGGGAATTTTTCTCCAGTGGCAGAGGGATGGCTGAGATTGGGCAGAGTGGTGATGGTAGTTGAGGGATGGGATAAGTGCCACTGGCACTCTCCTTCTCTCAGCGTCAGTCGCTTCCCCCTCCTCCATGCTGCTCAGTGTGTCTTCTCCTTCCAGTGTCTCCAGTGAAGTCTCTCCTCATGTCGGGTCTCCTTGAGCTCCTCCCCCTGCACTGTACTGGCTGTCGGCTCATCAGCTGACTTTCTGCTTCAGTGAAGGGGATGGGGCTTTATCCACCATGCAGGCTCTTCCTCTGTGTTTCTCCCGGAGAGGCAGAGCATCGCACGGAGCGTCGGATGACATTGGCAGTCATCGATTTGGCCGACTCGCAGCATTGTGAACATCTAAATTGCGATGCACACACCAATGCTGCAATTTATATTCAACACCCCTTATAAAATATATATATAATATACATTAAAAAAAAAAAAAATGATGTTAATGCTTGCTTCTATGGAATTCGCTGCCCCAGGATCATGTGAACCAATGCCAATCTGAAAGGGGAGGATCTGGGTTCAGTTGATGGTCAGCTGTGCCTATACATAAGCCTGTTCAGCTACTCTTTTTCAGGGATATGCTGTGGGTCACGCGGTCCATACCTTGCCACTGGTCATGTGTCTGGCAGAGGAGGGTTCCTAGGGAAAGACCTCTTCATTGATTACTTATGGGAATGATTGGGCTACCACAATCCTAATTGGATATCGTAGATTCCTTTTTAATCATCAAGATGCTCTATTAGCTCAGACAAGGTTTAGTGGATCTGGCTAATTTCTGGTTGGTTGATGTTATGTGACACGTTACATGATTTGTGGGGACTGTAATGGTCCAGCACACTATCTTATTACAGATGAAAGCAATGGCATGTGTGGACATATGGCCTTGTACAAGGTTAAAGGTAAGGAGTTCTGAGAGAAATAACTGGAGATGGAAGGATTAAGACTAATCTAGAGACCAGCATGATAATTCTTTTATGTCCAGCTCACATAGCTTTTATTTCTAGCTATTCATCCCCCCCCCCCCCCTCATATAGTGGAGGAGCAACTTGCAGAATTATATGGGCTACATTATACTTCCTTGTTGACCTCTGGCGCTAATCCGTTTAATGCAGCATTTAAACAATGGATTAGAGCGGCTTGTGTGATCTGCAAATTAAGGCATGACAGTCTTCCTTGCATCATGGCTCGCTTATAATAAGGGATCACTGACTAAGATATGGAAATCATTGTACAGCGGGATCTGCAGCACCCGGCCGTCTGCGCTGATGGCAAATAGGAATGAATTCCAGAATCATTAGAGGTCTGCTATAACCTGAACTTTAAAGTGTATCTAAAACCTAAAACAAAAATGTAATATTGCAAATTACCTGTCCTAGTGGCTGCATTCGTTTTTGTTTAGGCCAGAAAATTTTTTTAGCAAGTAGAGGTTACCTGTTGATCTTGCTAGAAATGTCCTTGTTAAAGTGATTGTAAAGTCTTGTTTTTTTTTTTCCAATAACAAACATGTTATACTTTCCTCCTCTGTGTAGTGGTTTTGCACAGGGCAGCCTTGATCCTCCCCTTCCCGAGTCCCTCTGGCCCCTCCCTCCTGTCGAGTGCCCCCACAGCAAGCAGCTTGCTTGCTATGGCGGCACTCGAGCTGAACTGCAGCTCCGTGTGTACGTTCAGACACGGAGAGGTGGTTTGGTCCCACCCCCTCTCTCTCCTGATTGGCTAACTGGCTTTGATTGACAGCAGCGGGAGTCAATGGTGTGTCTCAGCCAATCAAGGAGAGTCCAGGAAGGTCAAGGGACTCGTGGACATCGCTGGATGGTGATGGGGCTCAGGTTAGTATTGGGGGGGCTGCTCTACACAGAATGCTTTTTATCTTAATGCATTAACCACTTAAGGACCGGAAGGATTTGCCCCTTAACCACTGTTCCTGATCGTGGGTGGCTGGTGGACATCGAGGCCACGCGCATCGGCGTTGCGCCCCCTATCGCTCTCAAATCAGCCGACGTACGCCTCCGTCACTTTGCCCAGGGGACCCAACCTGCCGCAGTATGACGACAGCTGGTCAGCAAGTGGTTAAGATAAAAAAATAAAAAATAAAAAAAACCTTCTGCCTTTACAAACCTTTTAATTCCTGTGAGCTGAAAAGAAAACACAAACCTTGTTACCTCTGTTTTTGTGAGCTTAGTCTCATCAATCACCATGTAATGAATATGAAAAAAAGTAGATATGTTTGAAGTTCAGCCTGTGTAAAAAGCATGACTCTCCATAGATTCAAAGGAGAAATAAGTATAAACACAAAGGGGGATATTTACTAAAACTGGAGAGTGCATAATCTGGTGCAGCTCTGCATAGAAAGGTTCAAGGTTTAAGCCCTGGTTGACATTGGTGCGATTTGATATGTCAAATCCGCGGCAACTGGGCCGTCCTAATCGGTGCGACACTGCATTTGTGCACCGCACCGATTCCAAAAAGTATTTTCTGTACTACTTTTTTAGATTTTGGGGTGCGATTTCCATTGAAATCTGTGCATAAACCTGCATAGATGTCTCAGAAATCGCCGTCGAAATTGGGAGAGACATGCGGGCATGAAATGGTGCGAGTTCAGCTGAACTTGCACATTTTCATTCCCGAAGTCAGTGTGAACCAAGGCTTATTGTCCAAGCATAATTGAACAAGCTGAATTTAGCTGGTTACCATGCACAGCTGCGCCAGATTTTGAGTGCTACAGTTTAAGGTTTCCCCGCATCTAATTCGCACAGTAGGAGAATATGACTGGCTCCCTATGGAGCCGGTTCACATATCTCTGTTGCGGCTGTGGAGCGCACTGCACAGAAACGCTGTGCGTCTTTCGCTCTGTTTCAGGGCTGAATTCGGGCAAAGATTCTTCCCTGATACGTCCCTGAAACAGAGAACCGGGACGGACAGCGTTGCTGTGCGATTCGTGGCCGGTGTGAACGGTGTGAACCGAGCCTTAGTAAATCTCCCCCAAAGGGACAAGACATGTTAACCACTTCAGCCTCTTAAAGCGGGGTTCCACTGTCTACAACTTTTTTTTTATTTTTGGAAAATGACAAAGATTATATCATTAAAATATGTTACTCACTTTTTCCGTTTCTGTTACTTTCGGATGTCAGTTTCTTCCAAAAAATGAACTTTTAACTTTAAACTTTTTTTTTTTTTTTTTTGCGGGACTGCGACATTACGGTGGACAGATCGGACACCTAACTGACATTTTTGACACTTATTTTGGGAACCAGTGACATTATTACAGTGATCAGTGCTAAAAATATGCACTGTTATTGTACTAATGACACTGGCAGGGAAGGGGTTAACATCAGGGGCAATCAAGGGGTTAAATGTGTTCCCTCAGTGCGTTTGAAACTGTGTGGGGCATGGGCTGCTTGGGACAACACACCGAACCATCTTCCTGCATAGCAGAAAGACTGGATCTGCGTCATCTGACAGAACAGAGATCTGCCTTGTTTATTATGGCAGATCGTTCTATCTCTGCGGGGAAAGATCGTGGGCGACCAGCGAACATCGAGTACACCGGACTCGCTGATTGACTCCCCCGCTGCCCAATGGGCGCGTGAGCCCACAGATCGCCGTGTACAAGCCCGACATACACCTATGGTGATTTGTGCAGCCGAGCCAACCTGCCGCAGTATAACTGCGGCGGCTGGTCGACAAGTGGCTAAATAAATTGAATAGAATGTACAACCCAAACTCCAAAAAAGCTGGGACGCTGTGTATACTCTACATAAAAACGCAATGCGTTGATTTGCAAATCTCATAAAACCAGATTTTATTCACAAAAGAAAGTAGAATACATATCAAAAGTTGAAATATATCATAAGAAACAAGGTCATTTTGAAATTGTTGACAGCAACATGCCTCTAAGAGGTTAGGACAGGGCAACAAAAAGCTGACAAAGTGATGCTAACAAGGAAGAGCTGGAAGAACATTTTGCAACTAATTGTGTTAATTGGCAACAGGTCAGTAACATGGTTGAGTATAAAAAAGTGCATCTTAAGCTGGCCATACACCTATAGATTATCTGCAGATTTTCTATGGTTAGATAGAAAATGTGCAACAGATCTCTCCATGTTCGCTAAACTGTGTGGATGAAGGAATCTCCCACTTTTTCCATCTAACCATAGAAAATCTGCAGATAATCTATAGGTGTATGGCCAGCCTTAGAGTCAGAGTGTCTCAGAAGTAAAGCTGGACAGAGGTTCATCCATCTGTAAAAAGCTGCATCTTAAAATTGCTGAACAATTTCAGTAACAATGTTACTCACGCAAAATTGCAAAGATCATAAATATAATCATCATATAAGTAGCACTGTCCAGGTAGGTGCTGGAGGTAATATTTTTATAGGCTAGGTAAATTTAGGCAGGCCTGGCTAGCAGCCGGGCCTGTTTGTTTTGATGTGTTCTGGGCTGGGAGTGGCTCAGGGTAGCAGCTGATGACTCACAGGCAACATCACTGAGACCTCCCTCTTCTTTCTAGCGTTTGCTGGAAAGAGAGGAGAGGTGGACGTTGATGGGGTGGAAGAGCTGGAGATGAAGTGCCAGGCTGTTGGGGCCTTTGAGGGATCTCCCCAGTCTGAGGGGGGGGGGGGGGGGTGACCTTGGGCCTGAGCTCGGGTGCGGATGGAACCCTTGTACAAACCACAGGAGTGTCCTGGGCAGGAGCAGCAGGAGAGAGCACTGCTGGGCAAGTCTCCAGGGAGAGGAACAATTGGTTGCAGCCGAGAGGGATGGTGAGTGACATGCACAGGCCTGAGAGGACTGGGAGGATGCAGTCTGGGATGGGTGCAGAACCAGCAGAGTGGACTGTGGTATCATGGGCAGCTGAGAGAGGCAGCTACAGCCAGGAGGGCTGGCAGGGCCTGAAGATGGGTTACTGGGCTCAGTAACCGCATGTAGGGCAGCTAGCACCAGAGACTTTTTATTTTGCCACACTAAAGGGGCCCGCGGTCCCTGCCTACAAAAGGCAATTGCTAAGGCCTTGCTGAACCAGTGTCGGGCCTAATCACTTTGTGCCAGCTGTGCCTGAAGATTAGAGAGGAAGCAATGTGCAGAGGAGAAATGAAGTGTATATACAGGACTGTATATAGTTGTCCCAAGCAAGGTCTATCAATTCTAATGGGCATCCCATACTCCCCTTACCCCATCCAAGTTCAATCCCCTCAATAAAAACAAAAAACAAAGCGAATGGACTGTTCTCTGTCTGAGAGGTGAATGCCAGGCTGGGCAATGTGACAGGTGGATCACAATACTCAGCGGCGCCTACAGGGTATGGCTACATATACATTACATAATATCAAAAGATTCTGACAATCTGGAGAAATCTCTGAGCAAGGGACAAGGATGAAACCATATTGGATGCACGTGATCTTTGGACCCTCAGACGCCACTGCATTAAAAACAGCCATGATTCTGTGATGGGACATCGCTGCTTAGATTTAGGAATACTTCCAAAAATCACTGTAAGCACAGTTGGCCGTGCCTTCCAAAAATGAAAGGTAAAGCTCTACCTTGCAAAGAAAAAGCTATATCTGAACATGATCCATAAATGCGGCTGTCTTCTCTGAGCCAAAGCGCAAATGGTCTGTTGCAAAGTGAAAAACTGTTTTGTGGTCAGACAAATTGAAATTTGACATTCTTTTTGGCAACCATGGGCACTGCGTCCTCCAGACTAAAGAGGAAAAGGACCTTCAAGCTTGTTATAAGCTTGTTAGCACAGTTCAAAAGCCTGCATCTCTGATTGTATGGGGGTGCATTAGTATGTATGGAATAGGCAGCTTGCATATCTGGAAAAGGCACCATCAGTGCTGAAAGATGTATCCAGTTTTAGAGCAATATATGCTCAAGCACGATTGAGACAACATTCCTCTCCCAAAACTCCAGGAACTGGTCTCCTCCGTTCCCAGTGATGTTAAAAGAAGAGGGCATGCTGCACTGTGGTAAACATGGCCCTGTCCTAAGTTTTTTTCATTACAATGGTACATTTTTTCAGTTTAAACATTTGATATGTTGTGAAAAAAATGTGTTGAGATTTGCAAATCATTGCATTCTGTTTTTATGTAGATTTTACACATCGTCCCAACTTTTTAGAATTGGGGTTGTTTATATATGTACCGTATATACTCGAGTATAAGTCGAATTTTTCAGCACATTTTTTTGTGCTGAAAGTGCCCCCCTCGACTTATACTGGAGTCAAGCACTTTTCTGCAGCAAAAAATGTCATTTTCCGAACCGACTTTGGGGCCCCGTATCTCAGGGCCACTTGGTGCTAGGAACCCCAAATTTGGTATGCAAACCCCGTGGATCTAGTACCACAACATATCCAAAGCTGAAGTTTCTAGCACTAAGTGGCCCCGAGATACGGGGCCCCAAATTCAGTTCGGAAAATGTCATTCTCTGCTGCAGAAAAGTGCTTGACATTTTCTGAACCGACTTTGGGGCCCCATATCTTAGGGCCACTTGGTGCTAGGAACCCCAGATTTGGTGTGCAAACCCAGTGGAACTGGTACCATAGCATATCCAAAGCTGGGGTTCCTAGCACCAAGTGGCCCTGAGATACGGGGCCCCAAAACTGGTTCGGAAAATGTCATTCTCTGCTGCAGAAAAGTGCTTGACATTTTCTGAACTGATTTTTGGGGCCCTGTATCTCGGGGCCACTTGGTGCTAGAAATCCCAGCTTTGGAAATTGTATGGTGCTAGTTCCACTGGGTTTGCACACCAAATTTGGGGTTCTTAGCACTAAGTGGCCCCGAGATACGGGGCCCCAAATTCGGTCAACTGTGTCTATCTGCAGCAATGTCATTTCAGGACCCTTTGGGTTCAGAGACCCCAAATTTTGGCTGCAGCTAGGGGGCATCTAGGAACCCTTAACTACCGAGTTTGAAGTTCAGGGGACCTATGGCTGCAAATGGGCACAGTGAGGCATGCAAATGGGCATTGTTGACCCTCTTTTCCACTTACAGTAGCTGTGCATTTCTCACCCTCGTCTTATACTCGGGTCAATAAGTTTTTTTCCCATTTTTTTGTGGTAAATTAGGGCCTCGACTTATACTCGGAACGACTTATACTCGAGTATATACGGTATGTATGTATGTATGTATGTATGTATGTGTGTGTAAATATCACAGTGCATCTGGAAAGTATTCACATCGCTTCACTTTTTCCACATTTTATATTGCAGCCTTATGCCAAATGAATGAAAATTTTCCTCAAAATTCTACAAACCATACCCCATAATGACAACGTGAAAGAAGTTTGAAATCTTTGCACGTTTATTAAAAAGAAAAAAAATCACATTTACATAAGTATTCATAGCCTTTGCGCAATACTTTGTATACTATACTATATTATATATAAATACATATTTTTTGCAGGACCTCTCAAGCTCCATCAGCCATTTTCAGATCTCTCCAGAGATGTTCAATCCAGTTAAAGTTTGGGCTCTGGCTGGCCACTCAAGGCCACTCCTTTTGTTATCTTGGCTGTCAGCTTAGGGTCATTGTCCTGTTGGAAGATGAACCTTTACTCCAGTCTGAGGTCGAGAGTGCTCTGGAGCAGGGTTTTTTTTTTTTTTTTTTTTTTTTTTTTTTTGTATCGATGTCTCTGTACATTGCTGCATTCATCTTTCCCTCGATCCTGACTAGTCTCCTAGTTCCTGCCACTAAAAAACATCCCCACAGCATGTTGCTGCATCCACCATACTTCACTGTAGGGATGGTATTGGCCAGGTAATGAGTGGTGCCTGCTTTTCTCCAGACATGATGCTTTCCATTCAGGCGAAAGAGTTCAATCTTTTTTTTCATCAGACCAAAAAAATTTGTTTCTCGTGGTCTGAGAGTCCTTCAGGTGCCTTTTGGCAAACTTTAGGCAAGCTGTCATGTGCCTTTTTACTGAGGAGTGGCTTCAATCAGGCCATACCATACAGGCTTGATTGGTGGATTGCTGCAGAGATGGTTGTTGTTCTGGAAGGTTCTCCTCTCTCCACAGAGAAATGCTGGAGCTCTGTCAGAAAGACCATCGGGTTTTTGGTCACCTCCCTGACAAAGAGCCGCTCTATGAAGAGTTCTTTATGGTTCCATACTTCTTCCATTTATGGATGATGGAGGTCACTGTGCTCATTGGGACCTTCAATGCTGCAGAACATTTTCTGTACCCATCCCCAGATCTGTGCCTCGATACAGTCCTGTCACGGAGGTCTACAGACAATTCCTTGGAATTGGTTTGTGCTCTGACATGCACTGTTAACTGTAGGACCTTGTATAGACAGGTGTGTGCATTTTCAAATCATGTCCAATCAACTGAATTTACCACAAGTGGACTCCAATCAAGTTGTAGAAACATCTTAGGGATGATCACTGGAAACAGGATGCACCTGAGCTCAATTTTGAGTGTCATGGCAAAGGCTGTGAATACTGTACTTATGTGTGTGTGTGTGTGTGTGTGTGTGTATAATAGTATTATTATGTTTTGGGGGTTAGATATGCTTTAAAGTCAACCCAATAACATTTGCAAGTACAGTAGCTAGCTATATCTGACTTCTCTGTTTTGGAAATGCTAGCTTCATGGCTATTATATTAATCTAATTTCTTCATTTGTTTTCTGAGTTGCAGACCTGATGCTTAAGACCTTGTGAGTTCTGACTCTCTCCTTTTGACTTCATGAGTTGCAGACTTATTTTCTGCCAGACAACTAGCATTTTCAGAAGGAGATCAGTAAAGGCAGTCTCCTTTTTTCTCCTAGTGCATACTTCTCTTAAAAGGCCAGTCCACCCAAAACGGTTTCGGCCCACCATCCTTGCTGGACTTTCTTCCTTTTTTTTTTTTTTTTTTTTGTTCCATTTCCTCTACTTACTTTTCCCAAATATGAAATAGATACAAACAAAGGTGGATAGGAACACCCAAAACTCCCAGGTGGACAGCAATAAAGTTGGGGAATTATGGCAGGAATATTCCACTGTTGAATCTTTAAAGACCTATACAAAGCCAAGGGAAGATTCAGCCCATCAGACTCCAACTATAAAAGAATTATCCATTTTAGGTGATGTGATCCTTAAAAGTAAAACTTCAGTCAACTCTAAAGCTGGATACACCCTATACAGTTTTCTGTCGTGTTTTTTTTTTTTTTTTTTTTTTTATTATATTTTTATTTACTTTTTTCCCTTCAGATTTCCCCAAACCATATAATATGAGGTCAACCCTTAAGACTTTCAATTTGTATGCAATCAGGCAGGCCCTTGCACTACATGGATTTTGTAAATTTAAAGGAAATCGGAAAACAAAAGTTGTATAGGGTGTATGGGGTCTTACTCTGTTATGGGAAAAGGTATGGGGTTCTATTGCTGGCTTCTTCTTTGAGAATGTAATGTCTGTGGATGTTAGAGGATGCCTTGCCTTCAATAGTTTGAGTATCTGGCCTGAACCAAGTATAGAGAGTTCCATCATTTACAGCATGCATCTGGATTGGTGACTCAAAAAATATCGGGGCCAGGCAACTAGCATTTTCAAGAGACCTTGCAATGGCAGCCTCCATTATTTTTTTTTATTTTTTTAATGAGTCACTTTACGCTTCTTTTTGATGGGGGCTCCCTGGTGTAATGGCAGCTCAATAAAGTCTGGAAATAGCAGGCGGGGATTGGGGAAAGTGAAGAATTATGACAAGAGGGATAAGAAGTCGCTATTCATGTTCCTCATAAGTCTTCGCTTTTCTTCAGATCTTACGGAGAAGAAGCTGCAGCAGCGAGTGTCAGGTTGAGATATAAAGTCATCAAAATATCTGTTATTGGTCATTAGAAGAGAGACTTGTAATTAGAGTAGACTTTACTAATGATTTGCATTCTCCGATCTGTTGCAGCGTCGCACTAATGAACCACAGCTGCTGTCCCAATGTAATTGTCACTTACAAGGGCACCATCGCGGAGGTCCGAGCTGTACAAGAGATTAACCCCGGAGACGAGGTGAGAATTGAGCCCATCCGACTCCTGGAAATCTGACGTGTTATGTCTGACTCCATGCTTCTTCCCTCTTAATAGATTTCTTATAAAGTGACTATATAAAAAGAGACTTTATGAATAAGATTCTGCTTAAGTATTCCAGAGTTAAAGTAGCTGCCACAGTTGTACCCTACTTTTATGACTTTATAATGTAGATTCCTCCTAATCTTTTTAATTCCCACTAAGCAGCAAAACAGACACGTGAAATACATGTATTGAAGAGCCAGTTTTATCTGTCTAAAGCTGCCCATACACTATACCAGTGTTTCTCGACTCCAGTCCTCAAGGTACCCCCAACAGGTCATGTTTTCAGGATTTCCCTCAGATCAAACGGCTGTGGTAATTACCAAGGCAGTGAAAATGATCAAATCGCCTGTGCAAAATAATGGTTAGCCTGAAAACATGACCTGTTGGGGGTACTTGAGGACTGGAGAAACCTTGCACTATACAATCTGATTGTACAATCTCATTTATGTAATGAGGACATACCAAAACAATGCATTCAATTTTTGTATTCAATCATTACATCATTGATGGTAGATCTAAAGGAGATCGGACACCCAGATTGTATAGTGAAGGCTCCATTCGCACCTGAGCGTATCGATTTTTTGCTGGCGTTTTCGTGGTGTGGGTTTTTTTTTTTTTTTTTGTTTTGTTTTTTGCGGTTTTTATTTTTTTAGAAGTGTATTACAAGCATTTTACAGCTTCGGGCATTTTTGTTTAGCCAATAGAAATCACCACGGGGTGGAGAGCTGCTGATTGAGTGTTTTTCCGCTCAACTCAGGCGTTTCTATGGGGCCAAAACGCTTGTAATCGGCCAAAAAGAAGCTCATGTACTTTTTTTAGCTTCAGGCGACAGAGCACTTGGATGTGAACAGGGGCCATTGAAACAAATGGCATTTGGCTTGTTTAGCATTTTAGAGCTTCAAGTAGAAAATCGCTCAGGTGTGAACAGGGCCTAAAAGGTTTCGTATTTGTCTTTTTCAGTCATGAGATTTTACACAGCTCTGCCACACGTCATAGTCCTGCCTGGTAGGGTGGGAGACCTGATTTTTCTCTTCTCCAGTTAAGTAATATTTTAGGGTCTAGTCCCCTTCCCCAGCCTGTGACTGGACAAGAAACGGCAGACTTATGAGCTCATTGGTCATGCTGCTCTCTCCTCTTATGAGCATGCACCTTGTTAGTATAAGCATTGCAGAACTGTTTGGCATCATGTGCTGCTTCTCCCTCTCCGTGTCTGAGCTCTTCTATAAAGGGTCTTGAAGAGATGTACACAATTCATGAATACGGGGCTGCATACTGCTTTTGTGTATCTGTCTGGAGATCAGCTTTATTTATTATGTGTCAAATAAATCATGCCAACTCAGGTTTGTTGTTGATGAAACAAAACATCATCCATTAAAAAAAATGCACAATCTTTAAAACATGGTAATGACAAAGAAACCAGCTACAATCAATGTATCATACATTTGTAAGTACATAGCTCTATATTATGTCAATACAAATCTCAAAGAAATGAACTGAAAATCTTCTGGTCGTTCTGATATACAGGTGCATCTCAAATTTGAATATCATCAAAAAGTTAATTTTATTTCAGTAATTCAAATCAAAAGGTGAAACATTATTTATATATATATATATATATATATATATATATATAATAGATTTGTTACACACAGAGTGATAGATTTCAAGCATTTCTTTCTTTTAATTTTGATGATTATGGCTTACAGCTAGTGAAAAACCCCAAATTTTAGTGAAGAATAGTACATAAGAAAAAAAAAAAAAAAAAAAAAAAGGAATTTTAATACAGAAATGTTGGCTTACTGAAAAGTATGTCCATGTACAGTATAGTATGCACTCAATACTAGGTCGGAGCTACTTTTGCATGAATTACTGCATCAATGCGGCGTGGCATGGAGGTGATCAGCCTGTGGCACTGCCGAGGTGTTATGAAAGCCCAGGTTGCTTTGATAGCGGCCTTCAGCTCGTCTGCATTGTTTGGTCTGGTGCGTCTCATGTTCCTCTTTCCAATACCCCACAGATTATGGGGTTTAGGTCAGGTGAGTTTGCTGGCCAATCAAGCACAGTGATGCCATGATCATTAAACCAGATATTGGCACTTTTGGCAGTGTGGGCAGGTGCCAAGTCCTGCTGGAAAATGAAATCTGCATCTTTTTAAAGCTGGTCAGCAGAGGAAAGCATGAAGTGCTCTAGAATCTCCTGGTAGAGAGCTGCGCGGACCTTGCACTAGATAAAACACAGTGGACCAACACCAGAAGATGACATGGCTCCTCAAACCTGCAAGTACTGTGGGAGATTTTGCATTTTATTTGGAGATCAAGATCCCAGAGTCTGAAAGAAGAGTGGAGAGGCACAGAATCCAAGTTACATGAAGTCCAGTGTGAAGTTTCCACAGTCAGTGATGATTTGGGGAGCCATGTCATCTACTGGTTTTTGTCCACTGTGTTTTATGAAGTCCAAAGTCAGCATAGCCCTCTACCAGGAAATTATATATTTCAAAGCAAAATATGAGGACCATTTGAAGACAAGTGAAGGTCTTCAAATGTTCCTCTAGATACACAAATGGCTGATGAACGTATTTAAATCGGTCAACAACACTTAAAGCACAGACCGGAAATATCCAGGGTTGCTACACAGTGGCAAATACTGTGGCTGCTCGCACCCCTGCAGGGGTAAGGCTATCCGGTGAGTGCAAGCATAATAAGAGCACAATTAAAAAGCACCATCACCAAGGCAGCACCTGGATAAGAAGTTTCTTATACAATATTGTCTTCCAAAGAGGATTTATCCCTTTGAACCATATAAAAAGACTTTTAAAAAAACTGAATTTTCTTTTCCAATAAGCACTGTTTTTTTGCACACAAGTCACTTTATTATATTTAAGCACAAGTCACTTTTTAATTAACAAAAATTATACCAGCACTTTCTTGGTTTTAAGCACTATTTGCACTTTGTCATTTATGCAACGACATGTGATATAGGATTGAGGCATTTTATTTACAGAATTAGCACTTTATATTTATGATTAAAAGTTTAAATAGAATAATCCACACCATATTTGGATAAAATCACGCACAGGAACACAGCTAGGATCATAAAATTCTATTGGTAAACAATCGCCAGAGATTGTAGCACAAATCAAACAACAATTGGTCTTTAGAGCCTAAAAAAAAATTGGGACCCTAAACATCCCAGTTTTCGTTTTATTTATCCACATATTTTGCTTTGAAATATATATTTTGTTACCATTTACCTCTAGCACAACACTGCCATTTTGTTCACATACACAATGTTCGAGATTTTCGCTATTTTAAACACATTACTTAGCCTCTACACAGAAGTAAAGAAACTGCACAAAGCACAAAAACGGTGGTTCATCATCAAACTTTACCCCACTAGAGCAGCGCCATATCTACACCTGCTTTTTATATACACTCCAGTACACCCCACTTAGGTGGAATTGTACCTGTAGAGGCAGCAGCTCTATATCTCAGTAGTACCCATATCCACTGCGCGGATTTATCTTACACACATTTTAAAATATGTGTTTGACTTTTTGAATTGAATTACTGAAATTAACTTTTTGATGATATTCTAATTTTATGACAGGCACCTGTATTTCTGTAAACTGAACATATGCACTTTAAAACAATCCATTAAAAAAATAACCTGAATTTTTGGTGTTTATTTAACTATAGGAATAAAAACTGCTCACTTAGCAGAATAATGCAAAGCTGTGTTTACTTTATTTTTCATCCAATCATGTGCAAATTTTTATTCCCTTTTGGAAGTTATTGGGTACTCAAGTGAACAGGGCATTCCTTTTATTTGCAAAGTGTAAAAAAAGATTTAAACTGGGTACACGCTGGCCGACTTTTGGAAAACCAGCATCCGATTAGTGCTTGCAGCCTATGGCTGCTTCATGTTTAAAGAGTGACTCTTACTTAAGAGTAACTTTTTGTTGAGAAAAAAAAATTCCCCTCTGGGTGATCTATGTAGATTGCAAGGATTTTAACAAACTTTGTTGCAGATTCCTACCTTTTTTGTTCTGAAGAAATCACGGTTTGTTTCTCTGTGTCCCTCTGCTGAGTGAATCTAATGGGAGTGGTTTCCTAATTATAAATCAGCTGCTGCAGAATCAGGACTCTAATGAGGAAAGTTGCACGTTCTGCATCCCTTTTTATACGTTATTTCCTATTGGGAGTATCTCACCAAAAATGACATTAATGTTGTAGGGGATGTCATCTGGCTTGTATTCTGAGGAATTCTCAGTGAGCCAATCACACAAGCAGGACATGTTTCTGGGGGTATGCTGTACACATTCTGAGTACAGAACACCTCCCAGGTAGCCATATTACATTGCACTTTTACAGTAAATGACAGCTCTAGATTGAAAAGAAAAGGTCATCTTTAAAAACATTCAATTTATAATATGACTTGTGTCACAATTGTATATGCTATATTATATATTTTTCCTATGAAAGTGTAGTTACCCTTTAAGGCACGCTGCCAAGTTTCTCTATGTTGAGCTGATTACTTTTTTTCCACCTAAAAAGTTTTTTTTTTACACTTTATCCTATGGGGGAAAAAATTCCCCAAAGGTGTGGATACCAGCAATTGACGCTGCTATATCCTCTGTGAATAAAAGCTTGACTTTTCCGGCAGATAATACTCAAATGCTTAGGGATCCAACGGATAAAAAGTTGGGATTCCTATTAAACACTTTTTTCTCTGCCAGGTTGAGTGCTTCAGCCTGCGCTGACAGTAATTGGTCAATCCTTGAGAGGCCAGTTAAAGAGGGAGTCCACCTGGAAAAAAAAAATATTAAAAGCCAGCAGCTACAAATACTGCAGCTGCTGACTTTTAATAAATGGACACTTAACTGTCCAGGAGTCCAGCGATGCCGAAGCCGAGCAATAGCTCGGCTCTCGGCTGCTGCCGCCGCCATTCTCAATGAGGGAATAAGGAAGTGAAGTGTTGCGGCTTCACTTCCCGGCTCCTTACTGCGCATGCGCGAGTTGCGATGTGCGTCCTAAGTGGTCCCCGCTATCTCCTGGGATCTGTGTGTTTCCCAGGAGACAGCGGGTGGGGCGGGAGTCTATTCCCAGAAGTGGTTGCAGATACCCGTCTAATACAGGTGTCTGCACCCCCCCCCCCCCCGAAAGGTACCAATTGAGGCACCGGAGGGGGGGTGGAATCAGATGAGCGGAAGTTACACTTTTGGGTGGAACTCCGCTTTAAACAGGTGCTCAAGGTTATCCTGTTCAGCAGGCCCAGGATCTGGCAAGCTACTAGCAGCTTTATGTTTGCAATAGTCGTCATGAGAGATTCTATCCTTCAGGCCTCGTGCCTTCCGCTGAGCGGCATGTAAGAAGCTCCTTGCTAGTCTTCCGTTTTGCAGTGAAACGACTGTTTGGATGTATTACCCAAATGATCCCCAAAGAATTTCTAGTGGAAAAAGTACCCCTTTTCCATTTAGGAAAAGGAGTAAACACATTTCATTTTAGCAAGCTCCTTCTCCAGTGCCAGGGACATTAGCCTCCAGGCAGTCACGACAGCCTCCGAGGTCAAGTTCATGAGGTAATCCTTAGGGTCAACCCCAGGGACAAAAGAAGTCTTTGGGGAGGAAACCTATAAAATACTAAAGCCTCCTTATGAGGAGACGCCCCCGCTTGCTCGAGTAGGGGGAATACTTCTGCAGTTCTCAAGGGTCTGGCAGGAAGAGTGCCAAGATGCCAGATGGGGGACTTCCTCAATAGCTCCAGGGTACAAACTGAAGTTCCAAGAGTTCCCGTCTCCTCGTTTTCTCAAATAGAACGTTCCTAAGGATCCAGAGAAAAAGAAGTCTTTCTTTCAAGCATTGGACCATCTTTTAGCAAAAAAGTGATCATGGTGGTCCCCATGAAAGAGCAGGGGTTGGGGTTTTGTTCAAACCTTTTTTTACGGTGCCAAAACTGAATAGAGATGTCAAACCCATTCTGGATCTAAACCGGTTTCTGAATATCCGTTCTCTTTTCGCATGGAGTCAATCCAATCAGTCTGGCATCAATCAACATCAAGGATGCATACCTCCATGTGACTATTTCCCCGCTCTCCAGTAATATCTACTTTTCAAGGTAGAAAATCTTCATTTTCAGTTTGTAGCTCTGCTTTTCGGTCTAGCTACTGCACCTTGAGTGTTTACAAAGCTTCTGGCCCCTCCTCTAACCAGATTAGGGCCCAAGGTATAACGATTATAGTTTACCTAGATGATCTGCTCTTGATGGACCAGTCTGTAGCCCGCTTAGACCAAAGTATGGTCACCACATTCAACTATCTGGAATACCTAGGTTGGATTCTCAACCTAGAGAGATCCTCCTTAAGGAGGAAGGAGGCTAGAATACTTGGGTCTGGTCATAGATGTAACCAGAAAAGGGTTTTCTTGCCCCAGGCAAAGATCAGCACCATAAAGTAACTGATTCAGGTGGTCGAAGCAAAGAAGAATCCTTCTATTCAGCTTTGCATGAGGTTGTTGGGAAACATAGTGGCTTCATTCGAGGCCGTTCCTTATGTTCAGTTTCGTTTGAGGCTGCTGTAAAACAGTATCCTATTGGCTTGGAACAAGAATGTCCAAGCTTTAGAGTTCCCAATGTGTCCGAGTCCAAAGGTGCACTGGAGCCTCCAGTTTATGGTTGATAACCAAAAATCTGCAAAGGGGAAAATCCTTCCTACAGTTACCTGGGAAGTGGTAACAACATATGCCAACCTTTTTTCTAGGTTTGGGAGCAGTCCTGGAAGAGGCAACTGTTCAAAAGAAGTGGTCCAGATCAGAAATGACTGTGCCAATTAACATTCGAGAGATTCGGGCAGAGCACTTGCCCCTGAAGGCCTGAACGTTCAGTTTACATAATTGTCCTGTCAGGATCCAATCCGACAATGCCACAGCATATCTTTGGCAGAAAACAATGTACTTTGCCTATCTGCAGTCTTCATTCTAGAAATAGAAAATTGGCAGGCGGACTACTTGAGTCTTCAGCAGTTGTTCCCGTGAGAATGGTTCCTTCACCCTGATAACTTCCTGTCAATATGTCAAAGATGGGGAATCCCAGATGTAGATCTGTTTGTGTCCAGGTTCAGCAAAGAAATTGTCAACTTTGTGTCAAGAACAAAGGATCCGCTACCATGTGGAACGGATGCCTTGGTGTTCCCGTGGAATTAGTTTTCACTGATTTATGCATTCCCTCCTATTCTGCCTGCGTCCACGACTTCTTCGCGGGATCAAACAGGAAGGGAGGTTGGTGATTTTTGTGGCCCCCAGCATGGCCCAGGAGATCTTGGTATGCAGAGATCATAAGGGTGGCGGTAGGGGTCCCATGGACCCTACCACCATGTCCAGACCTTCTCTCTCACAAGGTCCGGTATTCCATCCTACCTTACAAACACTAAAGTTAACGGGTTGGCTATTGAGACCCACATTCTGAAGAAACGTGGGCTGTCAAGTTCATTGGTATCCTACCTTGGTTAGTACAAGGAAGCCGGCCTCCAGAATCACATATTATAAAGTCTGGAAGGCATATGTCTCCTGGGAGGAATCCAGGGGTTGGCACCCTAGGAAGCTGGCCTTGAGTACTTTCAAAGGCCAGGTCCCGGCCTTATCGGTTTTGTTTCAACGACCACTTGCTTCACATTCTTTGGCTCGTAGTTTTTTCAGGGGGTAACGTGGCTTAATCCCTCCGGTTAGGTCACCCCTGAACCCTTGGGACTTGAATTCAGTTCTGTCGGCATTACAGATACAGCCTTTTTGAGCCGATAAGACATACTCCCTTGGTCCTTTTGACAAGGAAGCTAGTTTTTCTGGTAACCATATCTTCTGCAAGAAGGCTATCAGAGTTGGCTGCTCTTTCTTGTAAAGAGCCATATTATTATTCACAAGGATGAGGTAGCATTGCGTTCTCATCCTAACTTTCTACCAAAGGTAGTGTCAAGTTTTTTTTTTATCTAAACCAGGATATTGTTCTACCCTCATTTTCCAGAACCCTTTTCTATGGAAGAAAAATCACTACATTCTCTTGATGTGGTGAGAGCAGTCAAGGTCTACTTAAAGGCGACTGCTCAGATTCGAAAAACGGATGTTTTGTTTGTGTTGCCTGAAGGTCCTAAAAGAGGACAGGGAGCATTGAAATCTACTATTTATAAATGGATTTGACAAGTAATCATTCTAGCTTTATTGTTTAAAGAGGTAGATTTCACCCTCTCAAATAAAAGCGCACTCCTCCAGGGCTTTTAGTGCTTTGTGGGCAGTGCCTCACCAAGCCTCCATGGCTCAAATCTGCAAGGCTGCAACTTGGTCTTCAGTCCATACATTTACCAGATTCTATCAGGTGGATGTAAAAAGACACGAGAATGTTCCTTTTTTGGCACAGTGTGCAGCAGGCAGCAGTATAACTCCTCTGATCTCATGTTGCTCTACTTTGGTTGTGTCTCCCTCCCCTCAATTGGCATTGCTCTGGGACATCCCACATAGTAATTACTATGGCTCAGTGTCCCGTGATGTACGATTAAGAAAATAGAATTTTTATAACAGCTTACCTGTAAAATCCTTTTCTTTGGAGTACAACACGGGACACAGAGGTCCCTCCCCTCTTTCTGGTATACACGTGTATTGCTTTGCTACAAAAACTGAGGATCTCCCAGTAGTGGGAGGGGTTATATAGGGAGGCAACTTCCTGTTTAGGATGTGCCAGTGTCCATCACCTGAAGGTGGCCTATAACCCACATAGAAATTACTATGGCTCTGTGTCCCGTGATGTACTTCAAAGAAAAGGATTTTACAGGTAAGCTGTTATAAAAAAAATCCTATTGCTGTATTTGAAGAAAAAGATTAACGATAAAGCCTTTAATTAAGGGGTACATAAAGAATGTTCCCCATAAAGTTTCAGCTTTTTCTGTCACTAGGACGGTCTTTGTCAAGGAACGCTGTGAAACCACAGTGGCTGTGAGCAAATGTCAGACCTTCCCTGTCCACGCCAAGAAATACTTGTGCTATACTGTACCATGCTGACATTATACATGTGGAATTTGGGAGACTGGGAAAGAGCCTGGGACTTCAATAGACATGCCTTTTTAAATAGATATGACCTATAGATGTTCCGGGTCCTGCTGTGCAGTGTGGCCCGTTGGAAGCTGGCCAGCTTTGTACCATGGAAGCAGCAAGTCTTACTGTGAAGCTTTTACTAACACAAGAAGTCACAACTAGCTGGAAGATTATCGGGATAAGAATGGCTGCATGGGGGGACATAGTCTGGCAGCGGCCTGTTTTTCTTTGTGGCAGTCTGCTTATTGCTTGGAATCTTGATAAGATTACGAGGAAGGGTCTAAACATATAATTAAATAGACCCCTTGAATAAATGTAGGCATGCCACAGGCTCCAGGAATAGATTTACACTATGAGTGATAGGGTTGTACCAGCTGTTGTATAGGATTACGCTGTCCTACAGTACCCCCTTGTGGCTTTTGGAGATTATTACAACCATTCCAATTTTAAGATTATTCAAATGTTTTTGAAATTTTTAAAAAAGCAACCCAGTCACAAAATTTTAAATGCCTTTTAAGAAGTTTGCCTGTAAAAAGACATTACACTTGCCCATTCTCTGCTAGCACCACCGTTCTTTGTTCCTTTTTTAAGAGATACAGTGAATGGGAAATCCTCTTATCTGACAAACTTCTGGGAGTGTCAGATTTCTGGTTCCCCACCAGTTGCGGTTCCTTCTGCCAGTCCCTATGTCAGTACGGTGTCCTGCAGGTCTGTAGAAGAGATATTATAGACATGGTTACCTTGACCATTTAGGTCTCCCACAGCATTGTGTTGCAACCAGCACTAAAATAGCCAGTGTTGGCTGATGATGATGGGTGGAACGGTGACATCCCTCCTTTTGTCATGTGTTCTCGACATGCAATGCCTGAAGTCTGTCACATGGGAGGAGGTTGTTTACTTATACCATACCGGAAGCACCTGCTTCAATGGAGGAAGGAGAATGATTTTGTCTGAAGGGGCCCTGCGTGGCCCCAGAACATTACACTACCTCTTATTGCATTGTGATGCAATTTGCTTTAATAATTATCTGGACTATATGAGATGGCTGCTTGATGTGCTGGTGAAAAAAAAAAAAAATTCTTCCATTTTACTTTTATTGGTATAGTTTTGGATGAAGATTGCATGAATATACTGACAGGTAAGGCACCGGTCACATGCACCCATTAACAATGTCCTTCTTGTTCCTAGGTGTTCACCAGCTACATTGATCTGCTCTACCCCACAGAAGATCGGAATGACAGACTGCTAGATTCTTACTTCTTCACTTGTGAATGCAGGGAGTGCACAATAAGAGAGAAGGTGAAAATACAATCACATTATTATGAATTGCTTATAGTCTAGATGTGCCTACCAGAAACTACTAAAGTGAATGAAAACCTTGTAGATAGAGGGGAAGGTGTGGCTATAGAAGTGTCGCCCTCAAAGGACTCCGATTGCTGCTTAGTGCCTAAAGGGTGTGTAGTAATTGCACTACACTCCCTTTAACAGGGGCTCAGCGCAAAATGCAACACATAGTGAAAAAACAACGCTCCTGCAAATGGATGACCAGACAGGCAATATATAACCACAGGCCTTGCCCTCAAGGATGGGGAATCCTAGCAGACAATGAGAAAAAGAAAAAAAGGGGGCGCACCAGCCATGTGCATTATCCTTTAAGTAAAAATGTATTAAAGTGATGGTAAAAAGGAACTACTTACAAACAGCTGTAGAAGATCCCATGGTAAAACAAATCTTCAAATAGCAGCATGTAGTCTGGAATGAGTGGCCCCACCAGAGGTCACAGAGTGACTCACAGGGTACACTGCTAGCTGACACGTTTCGAGGGGAACGTCCCCTCTTTCTCGGAGCACAGCAGTGAGTCCTCCTTCAGCAGTTCCCTGATGTATATGTGTGTAGGTGTACCCACATGCACCTACAATCAACCCCAATCCTAAAAGACCCTCCCTCTCCCGCCCACAGCACTGTGGGTGGGCCGGTAAGTGGATAATACTAGTAGTACAAATAAATATATGATACTACAAGGAAACTAATAATAGTGCTTGTTTGTGTGTATGTATATATATATATGTATATATGTACATATGTGTGTGTATGTGTATGTGTGTATGTGTATATATATATATATATATATATATATATATATATATATATATATATATAATGTGTATGTATGTGTGTATATATATATATATGTGTGTGTGTGTGTGTGTATATATATATATATATATATATATATATATATATAAGAGAGTTCCGATCCCCATCACCTACGTTATTTACGAGTGACGGGTGACGCTAGGCCCGCCCCTTCCTTTGCTTGGAGTGCAGACACATCGGCGTGCGTTCCAGGCCAGGACAACAAGAAGGGAAGTAAGCTTGCATCATGAGTAATGGTACAGACCTGACGGTGTGGCCCCCCCGCACCCTAGAGCTCCCGTAGGCAGCCACTCAGGTGACTACTATTTACCCTGATAACATGAGGGATCTCTTGCTTAATAAATATATATATATATATTTTTTTTACATCATATGTACAGTACTTACTGCTGTTGACAAGAGCCTCATTATGCCCCTCATAATTACATTTCTATATTTATTTGTATTCTTCTTATTATTATGGCTACTATCATTATTATTAGTTTTCTTGTAGTATCATATATTTATTTGTGCTACTAGTATTCTCCACTTACCGGCCCACCCACGGTGCTGTGGGCGGGAGAGGGAGGGTCTTTTAGGATTGGGGTTGATTGTAGGTGCATGTGGGTACACCTATACACATATATATCAGGGGACTGCTGAAGGAGGACTCACTGCTGTGCTCTGAGAAAGAGGGGACGTTCCCCTTGAAACACGTCAGCTAGCAGTGTCCCCTGTGAGTCACTCTGTGACCTCTGGTGGGTCCACTCATTCCAGACTACATGCTGCTATTTGAAGATTTATTTTACCATGGGATCTTCTACAGCTGTTTGTAAGTAGTTCCTTTTTACCATCGTTTTAATAAATTTTCACTTAAAGGATAATGCACATGGCTGGTGTGCCCCCTTTTTTTTCTTTTTCTAAAACTGCAACCCAGTTCCAGGCTCTAAACACACTTGTTACAGAAAGCTTAATCTGTCTTACAAGTTAATCTGATGGACATCCACTAAGGTGAGCATTGTAGTGTGTGTGACATGTACAGTAGGTATAGAAGTCACCCCCCCCCCCCTTAAAATCACATTTTGTTGCTCTGCAGCCTGAAATAAAAACTTTTTTTTTTTTTTTTTAAATCGAGCTGTATGCAACTTATAACATCCAAATGAAAGATAGAACGCCAACATGTCAGAAAAAGATTCAAAAACAGAATCGCTAAGTTGGAAGGAGGATTACCCCCATTCTAAAAATGACTCACAGGGGCACACAGGATATTAGAACACAGAGGGGATGGTATGAAGATGTGAAAGTTATTTGAGCAGCAGGAGTTGAGGGGGGGACAGGCACTGTCACAAGCTGACAGGCAGAGAGGGGAGGGGAGAGAAAGCACAGAGGAGACAGAGCAGGCACGTACAGAGAGACGGAGGCACGTACGGATGACTCTGATGTCAGGACTCAGCCCTGATATATTGGAATCAGCGTACAGGGGGGAGGGTATAGCCAGGCAGGATCAGCCAGGTGTTACAGGTATTACAGGTGTTACAGGGGGCCAGATGACATGGCACAAGCATTGTGCTGTATAACATGCTTTAGGATCTTCTTTTTTTCTTTTTTTTTTTTTTCTTGTGTTAACATTCGCTTTATTGTATAAACCACTGGCAACAAAATTGAATTACACCCCTAAGTGAAAATGTCCAAACTGGGACCAAAGTGTCAATATTTTGTGTGGCCACCATTATTTTCCAGCACTGCCTTAACCCTCTTGGGCATGGAGTTCACCAGAGCTTCACAGGTTGCCACTGGAGTCCTCTTCCATCCCTCCATGATGACATCACAGAGCTGGTGGATGTTGGAGACCTTGTACTCCTCCACCTTCTGTTTGAGGATGCCCCACAGATGCTCAATAGGGTTTAGATCTGGAGACATGCTTGGCCAGTCCATCACCTTTACCCTCAGCTTCTTTAGCAAGGCAGTGGTCGTCATGGAGGTGTGTTTGAGCTCATTATCATGTTGGAATAGTGCCCTGTGGCCCAGTCTCTGAAGGGAGAGGATCATGCTCGACTTCAGTATGTCATGGTACATGTTGGCATTGATGGTTCCCTCAATGAACTGTAGCTCCCCAGTCTCATGCAGCCCCAGACCATGACACTCCCACCACCATGCTTTACTGTATGCAAGACACACTTGTCTTTTGTACTCCTGACCTGGTTGCCGCCACACACGCTTGACACCATCTGAACCAAATAATTTTATCTTGGTCTCATCAGACCACAGGACATGGTTCCAGTAATCCATGTCCTTATTCTGCTGACAGGCTGACCCACTTAGGGGTGTACTCACTTTTGTTCCCAGCGGTTTAGACATTAATGGCTGTGTGTTGTTGTTTTGAGGGGACAGAAAATTTACACTGTTATACAAGCTGTACACTCACTACTTTACATTGTAGCAAAGTGTCATTTCTTCAGTGTTGTCACATGAAAAGATATAATATTTACAAAAATGTGAGGGGTGTACTCGTGTGTGTGTGTGTGTGTGTGTGTGTGTGTGTGTGTGTGTGTGTATATATATATATATATATATATGTATATATCTATCTATTTATTATAGTGCCTTGAAAAAATATTCATAAATGGTTTTCTCATTTTTTTTACAAATAAAGATCTGAAAAGTGCGGTGTGCATTTGTATTCAGCCCCCTTTACTCTGATACCCCTAACTAAAATCTAGTGGAACCAATTGCCTTCAGAAGTCACCTAATTAGTAAATAGGGTCCACCTGTGTGTAATTTAATCTGAGTATAAATACAGCTGTTCTGTGAAGCCCTCAGAGGTTTGTTAGAGAACCTCAGTGGAAAAAACGACATCATGAATGCGAAGGAACACACCAGGTCAGGGATAAAGTTGTGGAGAAGTTTAAAGCAGGGTTAGTTATAAAAAATATCCCAAGCTTTGAACATCTCACTAAGCACTGTTCAATCATCATCCAAAAATGGAAAAAGTTTGGCACAACTGCAAACCTACCAAGACATGGCCGTCCACTTAAACTGAAAGGCCCTGCAAGTAGAGCATTAATCGGAGAAGCAGCCAAGAGGCCCATGGTAACTCTGGAGGAGCTGCAGAGATCCACAGGACAACTATTAGTCGTGCACTCTACAAATCAGGCCTTTATGGAAGAGTGGCAAGAAGAAAGCCATTGTTGAAAGAAAGCCATAAGGAGTCCCTTTTGCAGTTTGCGAGAAACCATGTGGGGGACACAGCAAACATGTGGAAGAAGGTGCTCTGGTCAGATGAGACCAAAATTGAACTTTTTGGCCTAAAAGCAAAACACTACGTATGGCGGAAAACTAACACTGCACATCACCCTGAGCACACCATCCCTACCGTGAAACATGGTGGTGGCAGCATCATGTTATGAGAATGCTTTTTTTCAGCAGGGACAGGGAAGCTGGTCAGAGTTGATAGGAATATGGATGGAGCCAAATACAGGGCTATCTTGGAAGAAAACCTGCTGGAATCTGCAAAAGACTTGAGACTGGGGTGGAGGTTCACCTTCCAGCAGGACAAGGACCCTAAACTTACAGCCAGAGCTACAATGGAATGGTTTATATCAAAGCATATTCATGTGTTAGAATGGGCCAGTCAAAGTCCAGACAAATCCCAATTTTAGAATCTATGGCAAGACATGAAAATTGCTGTTCACACAATGCTCTCCTCCATCCAATCTGACAGAGCTTGAGCTTTTTTGCAAAGAAGAATGGGCAAAAATGTCACTCTCCTAGATGTGCAAAGCTGGTAGAGACATCCCCAAAAAGACTTGCAGCTTTAATTGCAGTGAAAGGTGATTCTGCAAAGTATTGACTCAGGGGGGCCGAATACAAATGCACGCCGCGCTTTTCAGATCTTTATTTGTAAAAAATGTTGAAAACCATTTATCATTTTTCTTCCGCTTCCCAATTATGTGCCACTTTGTGTTGGTCTATCACATAAAATCCCAATAAAATACATTTAAGTTTTTGGTTGTAACATGACAAAATGTGGAACATTTCAAGGGGTATGAATACTTATTCAAGGCACCGTATTTAGCGATTAGCCAAACTACAGAAGTTAAATCAGTTACTCAATAGGCTGTCTATACAGTTGCAGCTGGCCCATAGACAAAAATGCAATACATTTCAGCTTATCAGTCTTCTGGTTGTATTGGTTGCAATAGTTTTCTTGGTCATTGATGGGATGAAATCTTTACCTGGGTTGCAGTTTTTATTTTATCACTAGTTGTATTCCCATCACAGTCCTTCCTAAGAAAAGCTTGGGGGGTGGGGATGCTGTACACTACCTGTGCTAGGATGACCACACTTACTCCCTGTGTCATACAGGAGCCAAATTGTTGCCCTGTTCTGCACTTTTGATTTAGACTGTAGACACCCCCACTCTCCGCACCCCCATTACATAGAGAGGAGATGTTCTGTAGTTCACAAATGATGGCTGTAAAAGCTGATAACATTGTTTTGACATGTCAATCCAGTGCACAGGAAGTTACGGTATAAGGATACTGGAATTCTGGCAGGATTAACAGGTTTTTTTTCTGTACCTGAGAAGATTCTCCTATCTTGATGATTGCTGTCCCTGGAACATAACGTTGATGGGAATCTAATCTAAAGTATTACAGTGCTCACCACAGCAAAATAACGGAGGGCATTTCCCAATGGAGCCAGCTCATCTGTTGACCATTTTCAGAGGATTTTTTTTTTTTTTAATTCCTTTCCTGTTGTGTCTCAAAAAAAGGAAGAGGCTTACACAGGACCTCCTCCTCACCCCCCAATGTCCCGCTGACCTGTTGCCACTTGTTTTTAGGAGCAGTCTAATTGGTCGGCACCGTCGCATGGGCGGCGCCGAACAATCAGAACCTATGTAGCTCGTCCTTTCAGCGGGGAAGAGGAGAAAGCTGAGGGGGATTTCTAAGCGCCAGGGCCATGAGGCGGCTATACTGGGGGTCATAATGGGCGATCGCCGAGCTGCAGGTCAGCGGGACTGGGGGGGAGGGGGTCCTGTGTAAGTTCACCTTACAGATTATTCTGTGAAGGAGAACTTACACTGTAAGGACTTGGTCAGCAATGAAAACATGAGGGGCTCTAAAGCTGGCAATACATTATACACATTTTTATTATTCAATTTCCTTTAGATTTACCTTTTTAACTATGTAGTGTGTGGGCCTGCCTGATTGCATAGAAATTGAAAGTGTTTAGGTGTGACCTCCATATGGTTTTGGTAAATCTAATGGAAAATTGTATAATGCCAAGTCTAACCCTTTCCCAGTTCAATCCAAGTCTAGAAAAAATGGCCTAAACAATCTATTCAATTTTTGTATCCAGTCACGCAGGCCCTTGCATTTAACAAAAATTAGTAGGAGAGCTAATTGTACAATCGGACTGTAACCTGTATGGTGTTGGATGTGTACGGATGAGTGCCTGGTACAAAAGTTCATCTTGCTTTAAAGGACTTTTTAAAATATCTAATGGTTAGGAGCATCAGATAGTCGATGTGTTTTGGGGGGGGGGGGGGGGGGAGTCTCCCTCTTCAGGGAGGTAGCAGCCTAGGACCAGAACAGTGTCCTCCCACACTAGACTTCAGTCATGAATTCACGGTAGATCCATTGGAACCAATTTTCACGGCTATCAGTCCAGCGCACCATGACACACACCATGTACAGTGAGGGGAAAAAGTATTATTCCCCTGCTGATTTTGTAGGTTTGACCACTGACAAAGAAATGATCAGTCTATCATTTTATTGATAGGTTTATTTTAACAGCGAGAGACAGAATAACAACAAAAATATCCAGAAATGTGCATTTTAATGAGTGAAATAAGTATTTGATCCCTATCAGAAAGATTTCTGGCTCCCAGGAGTCTTCTATACAGGTAACAAGCTGAGATTAGGAGCACTCTCTTAAAGGGAGTGCTCCTAATCTCAGCTTGATGCCTGTATAAAGGACACCTGTCCACAAAAGCAATCAGATTCCAATCTTTCCACCATGGCCAAGACCAAAGAGCTGTCCAAGGATGTCAGGGACAAAATTGTAGACCTACTCAAGGGTGGAATGGGCTACAAGACCATCGCGAAGCAGCTTGGTGAGAGGGTGATAACGGTGCGATTATTTGTGAAGAAACATAAAATAACGGTCAATCTCCCTTGGTCTGGGGCTCCATGCAAGATCTCATCTTGTGGAGTTTCAATGATCATGAGAACGCTGGGGAATCAGCCCAGAACTACACGGGAGAATCTTGTCAATCTCAAGGCAGCTGGGACCATAGTCATCAAGAAAACAATCGGTAATACAGAACGCCGTGAAGGACTGAAATATATGGCAGCGCCTGCAAGGTCCCCCTGCTCAAGAAAGCACATGTACAGACCCACCAGAAATTTTCTAATGAACATCTGAATGATTCAGAGGAGAACTGGGTGAAAGTGTTGTGGTCAGTTGAGACCAAAATCGAGCTCTTTGGCATCATCTCAACTCGCCGAGTTTGGAGGAGGAGGAATGCTGCCTATGAACCCAAGAGCACCATCCCCACTGTCAAACATAGAGGTGGAAACATTATGCTTCGGGGGTCTTTTTCTGCTAAGGGGATAGAACAACTTCACCGCATCAAAGCGACGATGGACGGGGCCATGTACTGTCAAATTTTGGGTGGGAACCTCCTTCCATCAGCCAGGGCATTGAAAATGGTTCGTGGATGGGCATTTCAACATAATGACCCAAAACACACGGCCAAGGCAACAAAGGAGTGGCTTAAAAAGAAGGACATTAAGGTCCTAGAATGGCCTAGCCAGTCCCCAGACCTTCATCCCATAGAAAATATGTGGAGGGAGCTGAAGGTTCAAGTTACCAAAGCCTCGAAATCTTAATGACTTGGAGAGGATCTGCAAAGAGGAGTGGGACAAAATCCCTCCTGAGATGTGTACAAACCTGGTGGCAGTGTTAATTTCGTTGACTAAAACATTTTAGTCGACTAAATACTATTTTAGTGAACTAAAATACGACTAAAACAATTAAGATGACTAAAATGGGACTAAAACTAAAATGGCATTTTAGTCAAGGCTATGACTAAAACTAAATTGAAATTTGATTTTTAAATTGAAATTTGACAAAATTAACACTGGTCTGTAGTGCATGTTCATGCCTCAATACCATAAATAATAACATATTAGATTTTTCACTCCAGCACTGTATAAGAAGTTTGGAAATTGTAGAGAGAGGTTAACTAATGCATTACAATTTAATTACACCCATTCAATTTTTTTAGTCGACTAAATATGACTAAAACTAAAACAATTGCAGAAGACTATAATGGGATTGAAACTAAAATGACACATTTTAGTCCTAAGATTAAAACTAAATTGAAATTTGCTGCCAAAATGAACAGTGGCCAACTACAAGAAATGTCTGACCTCTGTGATTGCCAACAAGGGTTTCTCCACCAAATACTAAGTCATGTTTTGCGAAGGGATCAAATACTTTATTTTACTCATTAAAATGCAAATCAATTTTATAACTTTTTTGAAATGCGTTTTTCTGGTCTTTGTTTTGTGGTTATTCTGTCTCTCACTGTTGCAATAAACCTACCATTAAAATTATAGACTGATCATTTCTTTGTCGTTGGGCAAACGTACAAAATCAGCAGGGGATCAAATACTTTTTCCCTCACTGTAACATGTGTGGTCCGCTTTATGTAAATAGTAGATGGCGCCTTTCCTTGAAAGCCCAGCGCTCTCTGCGTCTGCGTGTACAAATTTTACATCAGAAGCTGATAACACAACATGTTTGTTTTTTTGGTTTGTTTTTTTTTCTTCCAGGACAAGGCGAAGCTGGAGATCAGGAAACTCAATGAACCACCCAACCCTAAGGATGTACGAGACATGATCAAATATGCCCGAGGTGTGGTGGAAGAGTTCAGGAGAGCCAAGCATTTCAAAAATATCCTTTTTGTGTGTGTGTGTGTGTGTGTGTGTGTGTGTGTGTGTGTGTGTGTGTGTGTGTGTGTACCTCTAGGCCATCACTTATGTTCTGTCTTCTGCAAAATATTTCATTCAGCAACCTTTTGGGTTGTATGCTTGTGTCTTCCTCCTCTGATATATCGGCACAACAAACACAGGGGCAGAACATGGCAATCTCCCAATGCATCATGGAGGCTGACAGATCTTTCAGCCATGGCATGCAGGGTTTACATACAGTGAGCTATAAAAAAATGACGTTAAATGGCCAGTTTTCATGTAAATACATAGTATTTTGTTTTTTAGCCTATCCACTCCACACCATTGATAATTCTCCCTTTTTAAAAGTGCACCCCAGTAAAGCATTAAAGGGCCTCATTGATGTGGGTATGCTCATCTGCACACTCGTGCAAATATCTGTCTTCACGCAGATGGGATTTAAGGAGGTTCCCTTAAGCCCCATTCAGTTAAACCTTTTCAGATCAATGACAGGCAGGCGGCTACATGGATCAGAACACGCAAAGAGACTGCATTCTGATCCACACATCGAACACGCTTGGAGGATCACGCAGGTTCGAGCAGCCACCTGCCTGTTGTTGATCTGAATAGGCTCATCCAGCTTGGGTTAAGATGGCTCTTCGCACGGTGTACTGATCGGCACTTTCATGTGAATAAGGCCAAGGGTTGCACAGGACCTACTGGCCTACTGTTATAAATTGTGCAATTCATCCTATAAAGCCGACTGGCTAAAACGCCACTGGCTACCTTGCCATGTTTTCTTAATGGCCCCCAGTGTGTGTGAAAATGGACAAGTGTCCCCTGATTTACCACCACCTGGAATTTTCAGAAAGAGGCATCACAGCAGAAAATCATATAAGAGATTGAATCCTGGTAGAAACACTATGAGGAGTCTTCTAAATCTGGCCCTAATGGCTTGAATAAAAGTGATAATACCAGCACCTAAAACAGATGTTTGAGGTATTTGTACTTGGTGGAAAGTAGGATTCCAAGCCGACTTCTATCTGGCGGTAGATACAGTGACCAGGCCTGTCATCCACAACTCTCTGCTTGGCCCAACTGCCATGGCAAAGCCCGTCGGTTGTGTCACATTCTTCTGATGGATTCTCCATACCGTGCAAAAAATATAGTGAAGAACATGATCACTTCATTGTCTTAGAGGGGGTGACATTAGAACTTGCAGAGAGATCTCACCTGATGTAAGAAGCTAAAGGTGCGATTCAACCCATTGCTGCCTCCCTTCCTAAGTAAAATTTCAGATTTGGTGGCATTGTACTCTATTGAGTGAACTCTCTAAGTTGAGCAATGTGGTAGCACTTACTTGTTTGACTTGACTTGCTCTTCTTCACTTGGATTTTTAGCCATTATTACATTTTTTTTTTTCTATTGTTGCTTTTATTGTCAATTACATGGGTATTTTGATGTTTGTATACAGTGTGACACCATCTTTTGCCATGGAGCTGTACAAATAAATATAAGAAGGTAAAGTAGAAAGGAAATACAATGGTCCAAACTCTAGTTTATATAGTTTAATGCTGGGTGCACACTATAACCCGCTGGGTTAAACATAAAAACATAAGCGATGTTAGGCTGGCCATAGATGTTGCAATTTTTCTTTTCTGCAGCCATGGGTTGCAGGAAAGAAAATCGCTTGATTTTTATTTATTTTTTTCCCCTATCAATCAATCGGTGTTTATAGGAGAATTTCTCCTGTTGAGCTATTGTGTTCTCCCGCAAGGGGCTAGCTGCTCCTGCGGGGTGAACAGTTATGATTGCTAGCAGCTATAACAGCTGGCAATAATCGTATGGAAAAATCTGGCATGCTGGTTGTACCTAAGTCGATCACTGGATTGACTTGGGTGCAATCAGTCTGCCCATAGATGGTTCGCATGAGATTGGAACCATCTATGGCTGGCTTTAGTGCGGGGATCACCCCCACTGTGCTGTTGTGTTCTGACAAAGGATTAAACATTCATGCCTTAACCCAACTTGTCCCCCGCCCTGCCAAAATACACAGATCAGCGCTCGCGACTGCTGATTGGAGGCTGATTTTCCTGCATGCCCTTTCAACAGAAGTTGCATTGTGTGAACCTTGGTCGGTTCCTCCCAAACCAGCTGTTTTCAGATGATTTTTGGCTTTCCACTTAAAACCTAGCAGTAGCTAGAAACAATAGGAGAGAGGACTGTGTCCATACAATACAATCTAAGGGATTGTCCTGTAAACAGTGAAGCACTTGGTCCTTGTGTGCTATTAGGTTTTTTGACCCTAAAGCTGACCATTGATTTTTTTTTTTTTTTTTTTTTTGATCAGCCACCCGGCGAAAAAAAAAAAAGAAAGGATTCCCCCTATCCACACTTTCAAGGTGGATGAAGGAATCTTTCCTGCTGAGCTATTATATTCTGACAGCGGGGGGACTCCTCCTCCACCCTCCACTGTCAAAATACACTAATCAGCGCTGCAGCCACTGATCCTGTTAGACAAAAGTCAAATCAGGTCAACTTCTGTTGAGTGGGATTGGCCAGAGGAAGAGACCCCCGTCGAGTGCCCACCATAGCAAGTTGCTTGCTATAGGGGCACTTGTGCAGGCTCGCTCGGCTCCAACCCCGTTCACCTGCTTTCTCCTCATTGGCTGTGTGATTGCCAGCAGTTGGAACCAATGGCTCCTGCTGCTGTCTCTGAGCCAATGAGGAGGGAGAGCGCCGCTGTTCTTTGGCACAGCGGTGGATCAAGATCTGGCTCAAAGTATAAGGGGGCTGAGCTATACACAGAAGGGTGTGGTGTTGTGTTTTTTGTTTTGTTTTGTTTTTTTTACCTTTTTAATGCAAAGAATGGTAAAAAGAAAAAGTCCTTAGAACCATTTTAACCTCAGGGAAACCAGAGCCTGATCAACTCTCCCAAAACTTTTTATGCTGCAACATTTAAGAAAATGGTTTAGACACTTACAATAAACGTGTGAGAATGCTAAATATGTGTTTAAAAAATTAAAAATGTGAGTAAATAGTTGAAAATATGAGTTGCTATAAATCAATGCTGTTGGTAGGATAGTGGGCCGCTAAATCATTGGTGTTGGTGGTACTTAAAGTGGGCCTAAAGGCAATTTAATTTTGAGAGTTTTATAACCCTTGTGTGGTGTGTTTTTTTTTTTTTTAACCATCTGTATCCCATTGGGGAGAATTCCCTTAGTTTTGTCCCATAGCCAAAACAGGAAATAAGAGGAAATTCCTCCAAACTCCCTGGTTATCACCAGTATCTCTAAAACTAGTGTCCCCCATTGGAAGATGTGCCTCCTTTTCCTGTTCTGTTGCCAAACCAAATTTTTCTTTTACTTTCGTGCTTGGAGAAATTTTTTTTTTGCTGTTTTAGTTATACTTTGTTACCGTAGGACCAGGGCAGTACCACCTGCGGATGAAACTTGACTGTCCCTCCCCGGCTTCTCTTTTAATATCCTCCTTTGTGAACCATTTTAAGATCTGTTAAGTGCAGATCAGTCTGCTCAGGGAGTAATTTCAGCCAGAGTACTTTCATTCCTTAAAAGTAGTAGTACCCTGGACTTTTCGGGGACTCTGTGTACAGGGGGGCCCAGCAGAGAATCCTGGGGGGCCAGTCCAAGCCTGGTGTTAAAGTGGTACTTAGAAAATACCGGCAGGGTTACTTCTCTGAGGGGTCTGTGATTTATATATTTATTTTTTTCTTAACCATACCACGTCCTAGTGAACTGCTGGAGATGTGTGAGCTCAGTATGGAGAAGATGGGAGCGTTATTTGCAGAGACTAACATTTATATGTTACACATGACGTATCAGTCCATGGGAATCTGCCTGTACATGCAGGACTGGGAAGGAGCCTTGAAGTATGGAGGGAAAATAATCCAGCCATACCGGTAAGTCTCAACAGCCAAGCCCATTCTGATAACTTCTGAGTTGGCATTAAAGGGCACCTGTAGTAGAGGCCGGGACACCAGCTCACCCAGGCACAACTATGCTAAATACTTCACTATCTCTGTTTAAAATGATTGTCTCTAACATTACAAAAGAACCATGGTCGAAGTCCCCTAATAACCCTCTGTGGCTTAACCCCCAATTATAAAGAACTGTACACTTTGCCTGACCCTCAGCGCGAGTACACCAAAGGAGTTAAATACCTGTGCCATCTATATGACTCGCAGGGATTTAAATCCTTCCAACAAATGCGGGCTGACTTTGATCTACCACGCTCATATATGTTCTTCTACTACCAACTTCCGGCATGCTATACGTGCCCAATTTGGCTTGTTGGTTAATCCTATAACTATACCTCAGTTAGAGAAAGTACTGCGACACCCTGATCCCACCAAACTCATCTCCACATACTACGCTACCCTCATGACTGATAGTAACCCCAGATTCCTAATGGCCCAAACAAAATGGACCCTTATAGACTCTACACTTTCTGAAGAAGACTGGACAGAATTTAGCAAAACATAAAAAACGTCAGTGATCTCATCTAGGGACCACATCATTAATGTTAAAATTTTTCTTTTTTTTTTACCACCTAACCCCTGCTAGGATACATAAACTGGGACTAACACCCACAGCAGAATGCTTTAGGGGCTGTGGCCAAGAGGCAGATTTTTTTACATTGTTTTTGGACCTGCTCAATAGTCCAGCACCTTTGGACAGAAGGTGGGGACCTTCATCTCATCAGCATTAGGCCTCCCAAATATTCTGCACCCCAAGAATTGCCTGCTGGGAGTTTTTGGGGATCTCCACACTTCAATCCAAGCCAAAAGGCTCCTTCGTATCCTTCACTTTTATGCGAGGAAAACCATACTATTGTCATGGAAGGGATCACAGACATCTCTGAAATCTCTGTGGCTACAACCGATCAATGATGTGATCCCCCTATGTACACATTCGAGGTTAGAAAAAAAACAAAACCTTTTACAAAATCTGGAATAAATGGCTGGCCAGCCCATTAACCCTTCCTCAAGACAAATCTCCAGATAGATAGTGGCCCCAACAGAGGAAATATACAAAAACGCGGCACACACCCACCTGATGGTCATACAATCAATTATATACTTTAGTTTTATGGTAACTCATATTAGTGAATACAGGAGACATGATAAATGAAAACTGTTTATTATGCACTTTTATGTACTTATGTAATGTTATAATGCTATGAATCACCAAAGTTTCTACTTTTTTGTATGTGTATGTTGACACAAAAGTTTAATAAAAAATAGTATTTTATATGGTGGAGGGTGGTAGTGGTTTACCATGTACTTGGGTCATTACAGCCATGGAGGGTTTAGTGTATTCTGAAAGTGTTTTAAAGGTAACCTGTCATTAATGTCCTATAGAAAACTGCCACTGATGACCTTCTGCAAGTCTTAGTTGGTTGTCATGCCTATTTTGTAAATACCTCCAGAGGCATGAACAACCAGAACAACAATCGTGCAGTAAGTGAAGTCGCAGTTTCCATCCACATGCTTGGTGTGGGTCAATGACTTTGCAGACATTGAAGCCATGTGTTCAGCTGGGCACCTAGCATTTTCAGAAGGATGGGTTACCAATGGCAGCCTGTGTTTTATTTTGTAGTAGGGAAGGTGGCTTATAGTAAACCCTTGCATATACAATATCCTAAATCCCAACTACCTAGTGAACCGGCAAGCCTCAGATGGTACAGAGATGAAACAACGCTTCCTACATAAGTTGTACCTGTTTATCTGCAATCCTCTCTCCTCTACAAACTCTTTAAAGCACACATTTTGCATCCCATTTCTGATCATCAGCAGGCACGGGCAGGGATCTGATGTCACACAGTGTAGAGAAGAAAGCCGAGTGTAATCTGAGACCCGAGTGGAGGGAATGGGCACCCCTCCCTACACCGACTAATAGGGAAACATGCACAGCTGAGGCTGTCAGTCACCTGCTGTGTGCTGGAGTGATGGTGTCCTTCTCTCTGGATGGCTTTGTGTTGGAATAGACTGCCAGAGGCAACTTATGCAGATAGGGGAATGACAGCGCAGGCAGTAATCACACTCTGTGCTTTGGATTGAGGTAAGTACACACTATAGAAGGATATGCCGTGTTCATTTTTCATGTCAGATGTTTACAACCATCTTTAAGTGAGTAGTCTGAAAATAAGATTGGACATTTAGGAGAGTCTGTTTCAAGACTCACTTATATATTGGCACCTTAATACAATTAAATTGTGATGGTCAAAATGCTGATATTAATAGCGACCAATCGGAAATCATTTCTACTAACCACTAGTGAGCAGTCTCCCCAGGTACATGCTTCCATAAAAGTACATATTTTGTATCTTTCTATCATTTGTTCTGTTTTTTCCAGCAAGCACTATCCACCCTACTCTCCAAATGTGGCCTCCATGTGGCTGAAGCTGGGGAGACTTTACATGGGCCTTGAGAAGAAGACCGCTGGGATTAAGGCCCTGAAAAAGGTATGTGAGGCTCTGTGGAAAGTCTACATTTGTGTTCATTTTCCTTTTATTTTTACTCATTGACAAGATAGAAACTGGTATGTAATAATTGGTTATCTTCCAGCTGATTACTGACCTGCCGCAGTAAATATACTGTGACGGGGTACCTGTGCGTTGTTGCCGGTTTCTGGGTGTAAGGTGTGCGTGCGACCCTCCCCCCGCCTGCCTGCTCCTTTGTGATAAGCAGGCATTTTTTTTTTTTAATGAAAACTATTCACTCAGTGTTTACTATTGTGATTAGCTGTGTTTGGCCAATGTGAGCAATCACAGAGCTCATCCCAATAGTACACAATGAAAGGCATGAAGCAAAGCCTTTCATTGTGTACAATTGTCATCTGCTGTGATTGGCCACAGTGATCACATGGTACCAGTAGCAGGCTGGTACAGTGATCTGTCATTGGCTGGATACAGAGGGTGACAGCTTGTGCCGGAGCACGTCCCAATCCTAGGATAGTAGGGGTTCCGCCCAGGCCATCCTATCACAATAGGCAGAGTGGGGAGGGGTTAAAGAACCACTCCATGAAGAGAAAAATGTTCTCCCATGCAGTTGGGCTGTGCCCGCACTGCATGGGTTAAATGCTTGTTTTGTCCAGGGGTGCGCCGAAAGGCTATACTTACCCGATCTTTTGGAAAACTGCGCTTTTCCATGTCCAGTGGTGGACTGTTCCTGCTATCCTCACATCCAGAGCCGGTCTATGGACGTAATGACATCAGGAACAGTCCATTCACAAGACTGCTAGGGGGCAGGAGCGGCGGGGACCGATCTTGTACTTGGAGGATCAGCAGATTAGGCAAGTATATCTCTCCTCTGCAAGGCCTATACGAAAACAAGCAGTTAACCCATGCAGTGCAGGCACAGCCCCACTGCATCGGAAAATAAACATTTTGCCCAGGGTTTTTTAAGCGATTTTTTTTTTTTTTGCATGGAGTTCTGACCGCTGATTAGCGGTCACATGATTGGAAAGCTCCCGAGTATGCATCGGGAGCTTATTGATCCCTGCAGACTACCGTGCTGGGCCTTAATGCAGAGCGGCTGCATCTATGCAACTCTATATAAACTATTGTAGCCAATAGCTGCCCTAGCGCCGGTTTTCGTCCGTTGGACTAGCATACAGACGAGAGGATTTTTCGATAGGAGCTGGGTCCGGCGGAGTTCCAACGTAAAGATTTGAAACATGTTCCAAATCTAAAGTCCATCAAATTTTCGACAGAAACAGTCCGCTGAAGGTCCGATCAAGCCCACACACTGTCGGATTGTCTGCTGGATTCGGTCCATCGGACCAGTCCGGTCGAAAAGTCCACTTGTGTGTACAGGGCATTGGATTGCAAGCTCTATTGAGCAGGGCCCTCTCATTCCTACTCAAAAGAGAAAGCAGTAAAGGTGTATATGGACGTTTTCACATGTTAAATTTATTTTGTGAGCGCTGTAATTTATTTTTATTTTTCTGTCAATCCTACTGTCTGCCCTTATGTTGTGAAGCGCTGCCTAAACTGTTGGCACTATATAAATCCTGTATAACAGGGGTCTCCAAACTTTTTAAACTAAGGGCCAGGTTACTGTCCTTCAGGCTTTAGAGGGGCCAGACTGGCCAATGTGAGTAAAAAATGTCCCAGCATCAGTGCGAGGAATAGTGCCCCGTGGTTTGTTTTAGTAGGATGAAGGGTGCCTCATTGATGGTGTCAGTGGGAGGAAGGGTGCCCCTTTTGATGGTGTCAGTGGGAGGAAGGGTGCCCCTTTTGATGCTGTCAGTGGGAGGAAGGGTGCCCCTTTTGATGGTGTCAGTGGGAGGAAGGGTGCCCCTTTTGATGGTGTCAGTGGGAGGAAGGGTGCCCCTTTTGATGGTGTCAGTGGGAGGAAGGGTGCCCCTTTTGATGGTGTCAGTGGGAGGAAGGGTGCCCCCATTGATGGTGTCAGGGGGAGGAAAGGTGCCCCTTTTGATGGTGTCAGTGGGAGGAAGGGTGCCCCCATTGATGGTGTCAGTGGGAGGAAGGGTGCCCCATTGATGGTGTCAGTGGGAGGAAGGGTGACCCCATTGATGGTGTCAGTGGGAGGAAGGGTGCCCCCATTGATGGTGTCAGTGGGAGGAAGGGTGCCCCCATTGATGGTGTCAGTGGGAGGAAGGGTGCCACCATTGATGGTGTCAGTGGGAGGAAGGGTGCCTCATCATTGATGGTGTCAGTGGGAGGAAGGGTGCCTCATCATTGATGTCAGTGGGAGGAATAGTGTCCCAAGGGCTGGATAGAGGCAAGCAAAGGGCCGCAGTTTGGAGACCACTGCTGTATTATAATAATAAATACTCAAGATGCAGCAAAACCAGTTTTTTGTAAATTGGTTTGATCTCTTGAGTATAAGAGTTTTTTAACATTCTTTTGATTTTTCTGTTCTTCTCCAGGCTATTGCTATAATGGAGGTGGCTTATGGACCAGATCACCATTATATAGAAGAAGTCAAGAAAGAGATGGAGCAATAACACCAAAGGTGTACTGTACACGCTTCTATTTAAATGTATGTCAGAAATGCCAGTGTATGTCAGTGTGGCATTGTTGGACATGGAAAGATGCTTCGCCCAATGGGGAACAATAGATTCTCCTCTGCACTGGCTGATAAGACATCCATAACTTGTAGCACTCAGAGGGCCTCTAGGTTCTTGTGTATGTACGAAAATTCCACTAGGGGGCAACATAACACCGTTACTCTTCACACCATAAAGTGAACCTGTGCTTAAATGTTAACATTTGAATTCTATGAGTTGAGTTGCTAAAGAGTAACGGATCCTGTGACAAAATCTCAAGGCTTTTGCATATGTGAGCAACACTGGAGTGAACCTTGAAGCACTTTCTCCAGGTAAGGTAAGTATTCCACCACATCTGTTACGCTTTATTTACCCATCCCAGCAGGATTGTTTGTTTACATTTGAATATAGATCCATTTTTTCATGTGAATTGTTGGCCTGTAGGTACAGGCTGTAGTATGTCTAATGGCCCCCTATAACCAATACACCAACTGCTTTGTATAAAGATGCTATTCTGTACTAGTCACGCTTTTTTAAATATTTCATATAGTATTACATTTGTTGTGTACATACTGGTGAGCAGTGGTGGTTGTGGTCTCTTTAGGGGACAGAGCATCTCTAGGGACATTTCTTTAACTTCAGAGCCCAGAACCTAAAGCAAAACTAAGCTCAGCAGTACAACACCCCCGAAGTTCCCTGGCTTCTTTTGGGTGCTGGTCTTTAGCCTTCTTGATTGGCCGGTGCAGGATGATGACACTTAGGCGCATGTACAGGAGTGCAGTCATCCCAGCACACAAGGACTGGGCTGAGCTTGTGCAGCTCTGTGTTCTTTCTACAGAAGACTGTGAGGCAGCAGCTAGGTTTTATTTATTGCAGAAGGGACATTGTAGGGGTCCTGAAGCTTCAACCCCTCCAAAAGACTCATTTCATCTGCATGACGACCCAACAATTCACCCTTCTGTCCTCCATCTCTCTATGCTCTATTGCTTTGTATTGCCCCTGGGTCTGCCATGTGGTTACCGGAATCGGAAGGGATTGGACTCTTGGGGAAGGATGTGAGAGGCCTCCCAGAATGAGCCTGAAGGGTGAATGCCGTATCTTCTGGAGGGGTTGACACTTTTGTATCTGCACTCAGAGAGCCATTGAGTGCTGCGTGGAACCTGGGACACAAGGCATGTGGCACTGGAAGCTCTTGGTGTTACAGCTGTAGTAAACCAATAAAAAAAAAAAATGAATGGCTGAGCCGTGGCGACGTCACATCTGTGGCACAGAGCTCTGAATGGACCGCACCAGCCATCCGGAGCGCAGTGCGCATGCGTCTATGACCTCACTAGCTGCTACTAAAGTAAATATTTACTGTACCTACAGGTAATCCCTATTATAGAGAATAAATATATATGTAAAATTATAATTACCGCTTTAGGCCCCTTTCACACAGGCTGTCCACTCCGGTCTGCCTTTTGGTGTTTCAGGCAGACCTGATCGGGCCTCCAGTCTCTTCTATGGACCGGATGCTGTCTGCTGCCATCAGGCCAATGGTGAGTCCTATTGCCCATCCCTTTGGTGGATCGGATCGAATGGATACAGACATGCAATCAATTTCCATCCGATTGCCCCATAGAGGAGAGCGGGCCGTGTCCGCTCTGCATAGCGGAGCAGACACTGACCTGTCATCTGCCTGCTCAGTGGAGAGATCCCCCCCCCTGAGCAAGCAGAGGCGCCTATGTGAAAGGGGGGCCTTTAGGTGTTTTCGCTCTGAATATAAAGAAATGTCCCTTGAGGTTATCTCTGGTCTCAAGAAAAAAAGCGTAATTGCGATTGCTCACACACTATTGCGTGCCATCAGCGCACTTCTAGATTAGGGTGAATGCTAAACTACAGCAGCCCTCACAAGGATGACCGGCTACTACTACTAATAGTGTAGCAGAATACAGCGTAGCTTCATTTTTGCACAAGTATGAGGACTTTTTCCTATATGTGAATATTTGCTGATCACAAATGCATTTTATTTTTATTTTTTCATGTATTGTGGCTCCTGAAAGTCAGGGGACTTCTTGTGGAATCGGTCTCAAAATTGAGATGCTATTGAATGTGTTCTGTTCTCCAGGGCCCATAGTACATTGTCCCATCTCCTGCTGTGATGTCACAGGGTGCCCCCTCTTTTCCCATGGCTGTTCGAACATGCAGCGAGCAAGGAGATGGAGGCTTTGACATTTGGTGCTTTTTCTTTTCCATCTCCAAGCACTTGCCTGGAACACAGTCGGTGACTCAATCCCTCACATTCTTTGCGGGGTGCTTGACCCAAGCAATTTCTTTGAGATAGAAAAACATGCGGTCTCCTCGCTTGCTGTGTTGTTGGACAGCCATTGGGGGGGCACCCTGTCTGACAGCACAGCCAGCGAGGAGACAGCACTTTTCTCTGTCTCCAAGCCTTAGACAGCCAGACAGGACAAAGTAGTACTACATGCGTTCTGCTCCCAGGGGACAAAGTACAATTTAAAAAATGATCATGAACTGCCGCCTTTGTAAATGGCAATTGTGATTTACCATCACTTGTAAACATGAAATATAAGTGTGCTTCCAGTGCGGACTTATGGCCTTGTCCCTGGGATGGTTTAGTTGGAGAGAAGTGATCTGTTCCCATGTAACGGTCTCCTGCTGTCAGACTACAGATGGGAGAAAGCCTTCCTATTCTGCCTTGTAGCGCCCCTTAGTGGTGGCCAAATGATACTATCCCATTACATGAGCAGGCTGTACACAGTCGTGTAAAAGGCTGCAGCTCAAATACTAGAAGTGTATGTAGGGCTATATTTACACATGCAATGTTACTGAAGTCCGAAGATCTCCTGCAAAAACCAAGTTATAATTTAAATATTTTTTGAGTGGCTGAAATAATAATTTTTTTTTTTTTCTAATTGTAAAATTGCTGTGGGTTCGTGAACAGTTGTCAAAGCCTGAAAACCATTGTTTGCCTGCAAATTTTATTACAAAATCGCTGTTTAAACACTGCATTGTAATAAAAGATAAACCAATGTATTCATTGAGGTTTTTTCCTTTTTGTTCACCATGCTTGGTGTAGCAGCAAAGCTGTATTCTTAGGTAAACCAACAACATGCATTTCATGGTGTAGTTCATCTGACAAGTGTGGTTATCATGGGCCCCCCACAGGCTAGCAGCAGTCTGTTCCTACTGGCTTTTCTAATGAACTGGTCAGGACACATACACACCGGACACTTTATTAGGTACACCTTGCTAGTCCTGGGTTGGACCCCCTTTTGCCTTCAGAACTGCCTTATTTCTTTGTGACCCCAGAATTTAACAAGGTGTTGGAAACATTCCTCAGAGATTTTGGTCCATAGTGACATGATGGCATCATGCAGTTGCTGCAGATTTGTCGACTGCACATCTATGATGCAGATCTCTAGTTCCACCACAGCCCAAAGGTGCTCTGTTGGATGAGATCTGGTGACTGTGGAGTACATTGGAGTACAGAGACCTCATTGTCATGTTCAAGAAACCAGTGGTGAGATGATTTGATCTTTGTGACATGGTGCATTATCCTGCTGGAAGGAGCCATCAGAAGATGGGGACACTGTAGTAATAAAGAAATGGACATGGTCAGCAACCATACTCAGGTAGGTCATGGCGTATAAACGATGCTCAATTGGTACTAAGAGGCCCAACGTGTGCAAAGAAAATATCCCCCCACACCATTACACCACCACCAGCCTGAACAGTTGATACAAGGCAGGATGGATCCATGCTTTCTATGCCAAATTCTGACCCGACCTGCTGAATGTCGCAGCTGAAATTGAGACTCGTCAGATGCGGCTCCTGCACAATTGCAGTACGACAGTGGCCAGGGAATCTTCTCCCTGCACCTGCTGTCATAATTTAAAAACAGCGTGGCTGTGCAGGGCTACGGCCACATCATTGATTTATTTTGTTCAATCACAGGAAAATGCAACTATTTTCATCCACCGTGGCTGACGGGTTGTAGTTCTGAATGAACTGTGAGCTCTCTGATGAGCGCTCTCTTAGTTCATTCACAAACTGGACAGCCTGTATGCAGATATAGGCTAAAAGCTGTAGGGCTTGGCTGCAGAAACCTGACATTACACCTCTGATCAATGCAGTGATTAGGTGTGCAGTGCTTTCATGCTCCTGCAAGAAATATTTTTTTTTTTTTTTTTTCTTCTTAAAAGGGTGAACGTATCCTTTAAGATTTCCTGTGTCCCTATGCATGAGGGAAAAAAACAAGATTCCATTCAGATAAGTCCAATCATAACCCACTCTTGAAGTTTAACAAAAAACACTTTTTTTTTTTTTTTTTTTGACACATTATTTACACAAATTATAAAAGAAAAAAAAGCTTGCATAGAGAAATTCAATATTTATTAAAAACGTAGACAACAGTCTTCACATATTTACACTGAAGTAAATTTAATAGAAATCTGAAAATAATTCCACACCCCAAGATTAAAAAATTTTGTAAAGGATAACTGAACCTTTACTAAACTTGGCCCCAACTGGCCCCTTGCCTTCATTGGCTTAGAGCCGATAATTAACTTTTATTTTTTTTTTTTTTTTTTTTTTTATATGCGAGTCAGCATATGGGTGAGAGCCCATCTTCCTGCCAGTTTATTATACTCAATGGAGGAAAAGCATTCCCAGCTCCCTTTTAGGAATCATATGATCATCCGATCTGACTGGGGGGGGGTGAGTGGCATTGAGTGTGAAATTTCAACATAAATCAGAAGATTTGCACTAAATGAATTGGAATTTGACATTTAAAGCAGAAGTAACCCATGGATTTTAATGGTTTTCCAAAATGGTTGCATTGAAGATAGACCATGAATGAGAACGGTCACTGGTGCCTGTGTTCTCACCTGAACTGCCAAGCCATCAAAGGGCAGGTGTCATAAGTGGTCACATGTGCAGCACAGGGAAGTTGCTTCGGTGCAGTTTAAATGGCTCCTGGAGGGTTACAGAAGCTCCCTCCCACTATTCTGGACCTGTTGTGCCAAATTAGCAGCCCCCCTAACTTTATTTTTCTCAAAGGAAAAAAAATGAGAAAAGTTTTGGAAAAGTGTAAGAGTACACAAATAATGATCAAATACAAGCAATAGTAAGGGCCTATACCACTGATGGCGAACCTTGGCACCCCAGATGTTTTGAAACTACATTGCCCATGATGCTTAACTACACTGCAGATTGCTTGAGCATCATTGGAAATATAGGTTTAAAACCTCCTGGGGTGCCAAGGTTCACCATCACTGGCCTGTACAAACACACTACTGCACTGTAGTGGAATTCGGTGAAAATGCAACAGTTGTGATTGTTAATCTGTTATGGCACATTAAAAGCTGCCTAAATGCACCACAACAGACTGTCCTAGTATATATTGGCTTTGAATGAAATCCAAATGCATCTATCCTCTGTACCAGTGGTTCTCAACCTCAGTCCTCGCGTACCCCCAACAGACCATGTTTTGGGAATCTCTCAGAAAAAATAGCTGTCCAAAATACCAAGCCATTGACTCTGGTTTCAAGCACCTGTGCAAGAAAAGGAAAACCTGGAAACATGGCCTTTAGGGGGTATTTGAGGACCGACGTTGAGAACCACTACTCTATACCAGTGGTCTCCAAACTACAGCCCTTTGCTTGTCTTTATTCGGCCCTTGGGGCACCATGCCTCCAATGATGGGGCACCATTTCTTCAATGAATACCAATGATGGGGCACTATTCATCCTCCTAACAACAGGCGCTTTGCAGTTGTTTTATTCCCACTGACCACCAAGCTTGAGGCATGGTTTACTTCCATCAATGCTGGGAAATTTTCTTCTCCTACTGGCCAGTCTGGTCCCCCTAAAGTCTGAAGGACCGTAAACTGGCCCTTTGTTTAGAACGTCTGAAGACTCCTAAACAATACATCTCCAAACTCGGAAAACATTTTTTTTTAAAAAAATCTGACAAATCCATTTTGATAGCGAGGGTGAGGAGTCAGTCGGGGTGAAGGTTTTTTTTTTTTTTAAGTATATTTATTTTTTAAGAATTGCAATACATACATACATACATCATCGTATTTTGGTCCAAAAATGTAAGTTTTATATAAACACTTTGTTACATCTTGTTAAAGGCACAACGTAGAGTCCGATAACTGAACATAGAAAAAGCCAATATACAGGAGCTGGAATATAATACATTATCTAACCAAGCACATATACAGAATTATAGAAAATGGCAGTGTGCAAAAATACTGTTCTGAAGTAGTTAAAGGGGTTGTAAACCCTTGTGTTTTTTCACCCTAATGCACCCTATGCATTAAGGTGAAAAAACACCTGGCAGTGACTGGCCCCTCCGTTTTACTTACCTGAGCCCCTTCATCTCCTCGGCGAGGACGCGCTGTCCCTCTCTCTATGGGGTCCCGGCTTTTGATTGGATAGATTGATAGCAGCGCAGCAATTGGCTCCCGCTGCTGTCAATCAAATCCAATGATGCGGGGGTGGGGCTGAGTCCAGCATTCGTGTCTGTGGACGCAAATGCTGGACTCGGGAGCGTGCCCGAAAGGTAACGCCCTCGGAAGAGCGCTTTTCCCAGGGGGTTATCTGATGCGGGGAAGAGCCGCCGGGGGACCCCAGAAGAGGATGTTTGGGGCCACTGCGCAAAACAAGCTGCACAGTGGAGGCAAGTATGATATGTTTATTTAAAAAAAAATAATAATAAAAAAACAATATTTAACTAGAAACTTCTGTTATTCATTATAGTACATTAAAAAATGCATAGTATAATATGGCAGTTTAGTAGGAGCTATGTTCTTGGCAGGCAGCTAAAAAGGAAACATCAACATAGCTTAAACAATAAGTTAAGAGTTTAAATATAATACATTCTTAATTCTATAGTGGGAATGCACGATACATTTGGCTGCTGCCAACAAAAGAGCAGTGATGTTGAGTGATTGCGCACTGAAATTAACTATTATGTTTAAAGGGAAATTCCACTTTTGGGCCTATTAGATGTGTGTGTTTTTTTTATTTTTGTTTTTTAAGGATCACAACTAAAAAAAAAAAAAGTGTATTCTGATAACCATGGCCAATACATGTAATGTTTATATGGGATGATTTTTATTTACCTTAACATGCAGATGAGTAAGGGGCAGGGCTCATCTAAAAAGTGATAACTGCAAACCCCCTTGGTGGTGGTATAGTTTGCTCCCAAACGCTCTCACTTTTGATGAACAGCTGGAGTTGCATGTAGATGTGGAGAAAAATATGAATAAAAGGGATACAAAATAAAATTCATACTGTGCTAGAAGTATTGCACACAGAGCTATTGGAAAATACACACACACACATTATATATATATATATATATATATATATATATATGTGTGTGTTTAATATTGCAACATTTGACTAAAAGTACAATTGTACATGTCACAGTACTACATTCTATTCTGCCTCATCATTGCTCCCTCTAGTGGACAACACCGTCACTAGTTGGAACCACCTCTTGCAGCTCTGGGTTCAAAACTGATCAAGCTCACTATACTTGGCATTGGAATATTCTCGCTGTGGAGTTTTTCTCCAGACACTCCTCAATCCCCCCTCCCCAGACAGGTGATCGCTCTATGAGCAATTACATGTGAGCGGCCTCAACTAGCTGTGGGAGCTGGCAGTCTCCCGTTGCTTTCAATGGGGCTACCACCCGCAGCTAATTGCCAGGAACCGCCGCTGGAGTTCTTGCAGATGGATCGGGGTCGGGCTAATTCTTAAGTGTGAATGTAGCCTTAAAGTAACATTAAAGGTTCTTGTTTATTTTATTAAAAAAAAAGAAAAGAAGTCTTCTACTTCTCAGCCCCGATCCTCTTCTTCTGCAGTCCCTATGGGGGCACCCATACAGGCTCACTCCCAAGCCACCTTGTCTACCGACACAGAGCGTGTGGCTAGGCCCCATCACAGGCTTCAAAACCATTTTAAAGAAAGGCTGACTTTTTTTTAAATTATAACTTGCCTGGGTGAAATGCAGACACCGTGGCCTTGATTCTACTGAAATCACAAACCCAGAAAGTGTGCTGATCGGGAGGGTTGTGAGGTCATTAGTCCTTGTCTGCTCGTTCCAGGTTAGTGACCCAGTATGGAGATAAGAGGGTCAGCATAACAAATATGCCTTTTCCAGGGGAGTTCAGCAAAGCCCTGCTGTTTCAATGTTGGAGGTCAGGCAATTACAGTACAAAAAAGACAAGCAGCAAAGCAGTCACTGTGAATGAGTCCAAAGTAGGAAGCAGAGCCTGCATATATAATGAACAAAGCTGGCTGCCTCTATGTACAGTTTATATTTACAAAAAAGTTTTCTGCCCCAACATAGCACTTATTGTTAAGGTTATGTACATGCAGTTGACCACATTCACATATAAACTATAGTCAAAAGTATTGGGACACCTGCCTTTATACGCACACTTTAATGACGTCTTAGTCTGTAGGGTTCAATATTGAGTTGGCCCACCCTTTGCAGCTACAACAGCTTCAACTCTTCTGGGAAGGCTGTCCACAAGGTTTAGGAGTGTGTCTATGGGAATGTTTGACCATTCTTCCAGAAGTGCATTTGTGAGGTCAGGCACTGATGTGGATGAGAAGGCCTGGCTCGCAGTCTCCGCTCTAATTCATCCCAAAGGTGTTCTATCAGGTTGGGGTCAGGGCTCTGTGCAGGCCAGACAAATTCTTCCACCCCAAACTTGCCCATCCATGTCTTTATGGACCTTGCTTTGTGCACTGTTGCACAGCCATGTTGGAACAGGAAGGGGCCATCCCCAAACTGATCCCACAAAGTTGGGAGCATGACATTGTCTAAAATGTCTTGGTATGCTGACGCCTTAAGAGTTCCCTTCACTGGAACTAAAGGGCCAACCCAACCCCTGAAAAACAACCCCCACACCATAATCTCCCCTCCACCAAATGATTTGGACCAGTGCACAAAGCAAAGTCCATAAAGACATGGATGAGCGAGTTTGGGGTAGAGGAACTTGACTGGCCTGCACAGAGTCCTGACCGCAACCCGATAGAACACCTTTGGAATGAATTAGAGCAGTGGTTCTCAACTCCAGTCCTCAGGACCCACTAACAGGCCAGGTTTGCAAGATAGCTGAAATACATCACAGGTGATATCACTTGCTGCTCAGTGATTGCAGTATTCTAGTCTGCAACTCCCCAAGGTAATACTTAAAATCTGACCTGTTGGTGGGTCCCGAGGACTGGAGTTGAGAACCACTGAATTAGAGACTGCGAGCCAGGCCTTCTCATCCAACATCAGTGCCTGACCTCAAAAATGCGCTTCTGGAAGAATGCTCAAACATTCCAATAGACACTCTCCTAAACCTTGTGGACGGCCTTCCCAGAAGAGTTGAAGCTGTTATAGCTGCAAAGGGTGGGCCAACTATATATTGTTGCCAACGGACTAAGACTGGGTTATCATTAAAGTTCATGTGCGTGTAAAGGCAGGTGTCCCAATAGTTTTGACGATTGTGTGTGTATGTGTATATATATATATATATATATATATATATATATATATATTTTGAACAGTTTCCCTTTAAGCCAATAGTCCCTCTAAACCAAAGGCACACCTGATTATTGAATGCAGAGGTCATATCAAAGCTACCAGAATCCCCCCCCCCCCCCCCCCCATGCATGTGAACTACATAATCTCTCCAGAAGCAAGGATGGCCATTACATGTCAGTACATTCAAGTCACCCACCCAGCACTATGACAGAAACACAGTACAAGGATATCTTTATGGTGAGTGACAATGTGATTGACTAACTCTATTTGTAGTAATAAAACATTTGTGAATAGGAAGGATCTATACCGTACTGAATGCAAACAAACAAGAAGCTGTTGAAGATCTGATTAGTCTCTTCTCTGTGCCGAATCTTCATGGGATCGTTTTTTTTTGTAGTAAAAATACATTGCAGTCTATATATTTTTTTTCATTACCTGAGATATTAAAGCTGAACTCCAGCCAGATTAAAAAAAATAATACATAGATATAGCTCTGTATTTATCAATACATCGCCGAGGGCTTTCACACTAGAGCTGTGCACTAGCAGGACGAGAAAAAAAAAGTCCTGCTAGCAGCATCTTTGGTGCGGTGTGTATACCGCTCCTGCCCATTGAAATCAATGGGGCACTGCGGCTATACTGCCAGCAAAGTGCCTCTGCAGAGGTGCTTTGCGGCGGTTTTTATCCCTTTCTCTGCCGCTAAAAATAGCGGCGCTTTACCGCCGATGCACCTCTCACCCCAGTGTGAATGGGGCCTTAAAGAACAACTCTACTTTTGTTCAGGGAAAAAAATAAATAAAAAAAAAAAGCCATTTCCCTCTGGGTGATCTATGTACATTGCAGAGATTTTATCAAACTTTGGTGCAGATTCCTACTTTTTGTTATTCTGAAGAAGTAGCTATTTGTTTATATGTGTCCATCTGCAGAGTGAGTCTAATGGGAGTGATTTCATAATTATCAACCAGCTGCTGCACATGTGGGGCCATAATGAGGAAAGGGGCAGGGTCGGGAATTCTTATTAGGAAAACCACCATTTTTGTTGCAGGGGATGCCTGAAATCCAACTTGTATCTTAGTGCAGACTTCCGGGGAAATCGGTAAGCCAATCACACAAGCAGGAAATAACATATCGGGGGGGGGGGGGGGGGGTTTGTATTATTACAGGTACTACCTGTACATCATCTGTAATCAGAGAGCCTCCAGGTAGCCATATTGCGTTTTGTAGAAAATGACAACGGTGCAGATTGAAAAGGAAAGGTCATTTTTAATAGCATTCAATTTCAATATGACTTGTGTTGCAAATTTATACGCTATTTTTTTAAAAAGGTGAAACCCTTGACCAATCGAAGTAGGCAATTAGGATTGTACCCGGAGTCCAACCTTTAAAGCCCAGTACCAGGCACAGTTATTTTTAAGATTCTTTTAACTGGCATTAAAATAATCTTTACAGGAAAAAAGTGTATATGGGAAACATAAATATGTATATGGGAAAGGTGGAGTCTAGTAAAAGATATATCTGCATGGATTGGATCTGATTTACATAAGGGATTACAGCAATGTGGTTATCTAAAAAAAAAAGAAAAAACCCCTTTTTAATAGCTCAGACCTGAAATCCCAGCTATGTGCGTTTACAGATAAGATAGACGTACGTCTTTGGAAGAAGCAGCTAAAGTTGTTACTTTTGCACAGAGTACAATGGATACTGCAAGAGCCTACGCAAAAAGTCATAGAAATAATAAATACTATGTACAGAATTAAAGGGAAACTTTGCCCAAAATCCATTTCTCAGTTTTGGGAGAAGTGATGATGGTGGGGTGAAAGTCCAATCGAACTCTCAGTTAAAACCAGCTAAATCCATTTCAGGTGCATCAAGTCAAAAGGTGTGCAAAGTCTTAGACCCCTTTGACACTGAGGCGCTTTACAGTAGATATAGCACTAGAGATAGAGATGCCTGTCACTACAGTGTAAAAACCCAAGTCCTTTCACACTGGAGCGATGCGCTGGCAGCATCTTTGAGGCGCTTTAGGAGCGGTGTATACATCTCTCCTAAAGCACTTCCATCCATTGAAATCAATGGGTAGCGACTGCAAACCGCAGCTTTGCAGGCACTTTTAACCCATTTTCAGCCACTAGCAGGGGTTAAAAGATGGTAAATCGCAGCTAAAAGCAGTGACGCTTTGCCCTCAATGCCCCAGTGTGAAAGGGCTCTTACCATTAGTTTTCCTTAGAAAGAAGCCACAGCCGAAGTAAAAAGCCTGTCCCCTGCCAGCATTGTGTGGAGGACCCTTGCTCTGTGTCAAGTGGGGTCTCTGCAGAGGTCAAACACACCCCCTGCTGAGACTTGTAGCACTGCAATGGCCACAGATTATGTTACATGCTGCTTAACAATCCTCCCCCACCCACCCCCAGTACAGTGTGACATTGAGGGATGACGGCACTCTGGTGTATGGTGAAACCTCTTATTTGTTAGAAAAGTGCCATGGCACTGGCTACCTGTACAGTACCAGGTTTGTTTTTGGCTTGATGAACTATATACATAATCCAAAAAAAGAAACATAAGTTGTTATTAGACACCATAAGTTCTATGAAGCACATGCTGGGCATTAGGACTCAATGGGGCTGATTTATTGAAGAAGTAAAGGCTGTTCACATAGCAAAGTAAGTGAATAAGGGGAACCTCTGAATACCCAATCATATGCTAGCAAAAAAATCTGTCAGGGTGGGCATACATCCAAAGGGGTCTGCAGGGTCTGGGTTCCATAGGAATGGACCACGGCCCCTTATAGCACCCTACTGATAACACGCTTTGCACCGCGATTGGGTGAGCGCCCAAGCAGAATCCAGTGCCCGAAGAAACATTAACAAGAGATACCTGCACTTCATATCCCAGTGACTAAGGAGACGGCTGCAACCCAATAGATCAGAATACAAGATATGTTCAAATAATATAAACCAAAAAAAAGGTGCGCCATCTCTAAAATATCAACGCTCATGAAAAGTGCTCAAGTGCAATAAATTCATAAAATATGATGACGATGCTGTTTTATGTGATTACTTATGATTGTGTGTGAGTGTACCCTCTATTTTAATAAATCCCGCTATGTGGTTTGTTATTTTTCTGAGTGATGCAAGTATTCCTTTAGTGGTGACATATTGGGAGCCATACGGTGTGCCATCCATTGGAGAGCCAGGCTGCTGCTGTGGAGACTGTGGGGTGTTTGTGTAATATTAACCTCTTATAATCTGGAGGTTAATGCCTTTGGTAAGCGCTTTGCACTGATCGAGGTGGTGACACACAAGGAGGTACACGATCATATTAAAGTAGAACTATAGGCAAAACTTTCTTTTATTTAATTTTTTTCCTATTTTGGATAGAGTAAGTGAGGGTTATAACTAATGGTGCACCGAAACATATTGGCTGAAAACTGTTTTTGGCATGCGGCCGAAAGAAGAGGTGCCGAAAAGGGGGCATGGTCCGCCCACTGGGTGCCGCCCTGGCAGCTCAAGGTCCTGTCCTCCCCTCCCTCCCTCCTCTGCTCACAGAGCAGCGTTCTCCCCGTGTCACGGAGCTGAATTCTCCAGGCAGCCGTAGTAACAATGTCTCACCTCCTCTGATAGACGGCACACTGATCCAATACCGGGACATTGTTACTGCTCCTGGGAAATTCAAATCCAGCTCCGTGACACAGCGGGAGATCGCCGCTCTGATCCGGACACTTGCTGACAGGCACAGGCAGTCTGCATTTGCTGGACACGGATGAGGCTGCATTGATCTCTTGTATTATGTTTGCTAGAGGTGCACCAAAATGGAGATTTTTGCTAATACTTTTAGCAGTGTGTTTAAGTAAGAGATTGCAGACATGATACAAGAGATGGTTAGAGATTGCATTTTTCTTAAAGTGGAGTTCCACCCAAAAGTGGAACTTCCACTCATCAGATTCCTTCCCCCCTCCGGTGACACAGTTGGCACCTTTCAGGGGGGAGGGGGGTACAGATACCTGTATATTACAGGTATCTGTACCCACTTCCGGCATAGATACCCGCAGAATCTGCGGGTATTTACGCCACTTCCTGCTCCCTCCCCGCTGCCTGCTGGGAAACACACGGGTCCCAGAGGCAGCAGGGACCATCCGGATTGCGCTGCGCGACTCGCGCATGCGCAGTAGGGAACCGGGAAGTGAAGCCGCACGGCTTCACTTCCTGATTCCCTTACCCAAGATGGAGGCGGCAGCACCCAAGAACGGAGAGACGCTTCGGCCTCGGGTGCCGACATCGCGTCCATGTCCATGTTTTAAAAGTCAGCAGCTGCAGTATTTGTAGCTGCTGACTTTTAAAAAAAATTTTTTTCGGTGGCGCTCCACTTTAAGCTTTGCTTGCACTAAAAGGTGCCAATAATGGCCAACAATAAATTCATATTAATTTAAGTTGATGATTTATTAAAAAGTCAAATATTATACAATAGATATAAAAATATGAATATTTTTTGGAAAAAAAAATTGTCATTTTCAGCAAAGTGTCAAAATTTCCATTCTAGTTATATCCCCTGTCAGTTTATTTTTTTTACCATCTGTGTCGGATTGGGGAGATACACCTTCACTTCCTGTACCATAGCCAAAACAGGGAGTGAGTGGAAATCCCTGCAAATTAAGGGAATTCCCCCCCCCCCCCCCCCCCCGGTCACCCAGAACTAGTGTCCCCATTGAAAGATTTCTCCTCTATTACTTTTCTGGCGACAGCCCAACATTTGTGGTTTCTTTTACTTTCAATGAGAATGGTAAAACGGGACAAATACAGATGGTTAATCTTCCTAACAGGGGTTCTAATCCCATTCCACTCCATCCAAAGCTAAAAAAAAAAAAATTACTTGCCTTAGTTCATGGCATCAGTCCGCTGCAGCAGCTTATGGATTTTGGATGGACTATTATTTACTTATTTGTATCGGTATAGGAAACGTTCTAGTAAAGGTAAATTGTATGGTGCTAAAATGGCTAGGAAGATGAGGTGGAAAGTGTAGGAGTCTACAAAAAAAAAAAAAAAAAAAGGGTGGGGGGGTGTATGGTAGTCATAAAGAGTCACAAGGCTAAAAGTTCGAAATCAATGACAGTCACTGAAAATGCTGTATAAATTACATAAAGTTGTCTGCAGCGGCCTTGTAAAGTGGTGGATTCACTTGGTATCTGAAAAAAAGAACGAGAGACAAGGAGTGCCGTCAACTAAGTGTAGATATGTTAATGTCCTTTATTGACATATGTAGACTTAGTTGGCGGCGCATTTTTTTTTTTTTTTTTTTTAAGGACATGTTTAACATAAATTCAAGTGTTAATGTGCAAATCTGTTTTTTTATTATGTATGAATTTAGAGCTATTAATTGCACCCAAAGCAACATTACAGGCAGTCCTCCCATGCCGTGGTGCCCACGTACGGCTCCCGAAGGTTTACTGAAAGTGCATCGATCTCTATGAACAGCTTCTATTGTTGTATTAGAAGATAGCAAAGAGAGGATTGAAGAGTCTGAAGTAAAATAATAAACTATTATAATAAAATAGGTAAACTAAGCGTGAGAGAAAAGAGGTCCATCACCTAAGGACACTAGCCAAAAACTGAAGACTCATGGAGTGGGGTACCAAAACAGGGAAAAGGCCAGGGGCGTGTCCTCAGGAATTTCCCAGTGTCCAATCACCTGAAGGTAGCAGCCTATAGCCCAGGGTCTATGAATACCAATCTTATGTCCTGTGCAGCACAATTAAGATGTCCCATTTTTCATTTTAATCTCTCTAACACCTGATTGGGTATTTCAAGGTTCACCATATTTACCAATACTCACTTTGTACATGAACAGCATTATACTATGCAAATGAACCAAGATGTATCTAGGTGACTGTTCTAAATAAGGTGCCTGTTATATATACATTTTTAGGAGGTTGACCCTTATATGTCTAGAAACAAAATCTATACCCAAATATAAAAGGTTTATCAAGAAATTAAAAAAAAAAAAAAAGATAATTCCGCAATACAAAGAAAATGTTTTTTTTTCTATCCCCACCTAGCTTATCAGTGTGTGTTTTTTTAATATGTTTTATTGCTTTATAATATAAAAGTGAGAATTTTGAGTTAAACGCTCAAAAAAACAAGGCAGCATTTTACAGCATAAAGTGTGGTTCAGTGTACTGTTCACCTTTTTACATAAATACAGAAAAATAACTTATTAAAAAAAATAAGATAAAAGTTGCCTTCTGCAGGAGAGGTTTTGAACTCTTGGAAGGATGTTTCCACCTGGGACTTCTCCAAGATGTTTTAAGAATACAAAAAAAATAGGGATAAAATTTAAATGAGTCTTGAGCTTTCAAGGAACTGGATGAGAACTTGATAGACAAAGTTGTACTGTGCGATGGTCTGGATCATGAACATTCTTTGTTCCCGGAGATAATTTAGCATCACTGGGATTTCAATTTTCTGTTGGAGAAAAAAATAAATAATCAGAGCAGTCAGACGCAAGGATCTATTAGAAAATCAGCTACTTGTTTTTTTCCCAGTTACATTGTTCCAGCTTGGACCAATGTGGGTATGCATATGCCGTACCTGTGGGAGGTGACAATCTCTGTAGTAGTCACCACTACTACCATGATCACCGCTATCTCCTGACATGATCACCGCTATCTCCCAAATCCTGTGCCAAGCAGCTTCCCTGCTACATAGTGATGTGAACACAGTGGTTGCATGACTGGCAGGGGCACTCACAGAACACCTTGCATTCTTCTCAATGAATGTAAGGTGTTTTTCCTGATTGGACGAGATGGCAATCGTGATGTAATCTCCATGCCTCTACATCTCATCCAATGAAAAAAAAATGCAAGGCGTTCTATGAATAGCACTTGTGCGAAGTGACTGATCCCTTGTGTTTACTAGGCAGTTGCTCAGCCCGGGACACGGAAGATAGCAGCAAGCACTGTGGTAGCGATGATTGCTACAGCAATTGTCTCCTTCAACAGGGATTCCACAGGTACGTCATATGCATATTTACATTGGTCCAAGCTGGACTATTGCAACTGCAAAAAACAAAAACATATTTGGAATTTGTCATTAGTTTTGGATAAATGGGGAGAGGTTACAGTGGAAGTAAACCCTGTTCTTGAACTTGTACCTACAGGAAATCCTATAATAAGGCTTACCTGTATGTACAGTGAACATCTCCTAAACCTGCATGGTTTAGAAGATATTCACACAGCCGGTGACGTCACTGGCGCATGCGCTCTGAGGGGACGGCATACCGAGCCGTCCCTTCAGAGCTCAGTGCAGTGGTCCGTGACTACCGCGCGTTGTAGTGATGTCATCACGGCTCGGCCAATCAGAAGGCGGAGGACGTGAACCCAGAAGGAAGACTTGGTGAAGATGGAAGCCAGGTCAGCGGTGACAGCTCACTGCTTAAGGGCTTCGTTCTAAGGTAAGCATTTCATAATGTGCTAGTATGCAATCCATACTAGCACATTATGCCTTTACCTTGCAGGTAAAAAAAAAAAAAAAAGCCTGCGGTTTACTATCGCTTTAAAAGTCTGTAAAAGGAAAACTTTACTTTTCAGTTTTGGATAGTGTGGTGAAGAGTCAGCCCCCATGTCAAGATTTTTTTACTGTCCTCATTGGGGGGATTCATCCTTTGTCCTGGTGAGGTGACCATTGTCATTGAGACAAAAAAGTGAGGAGGAAGTGCTAAATTTTAGTGTTGTCATCAGAAAAAAAGGTAAGGAGAAATCTTCCAATGGGGACACCTGTTCTGCTGAGAACTGTGTTAGAGCATTTCCTTTACTTTAAAGACATTTTCTCTCACATCCTGTTCCATTCTGTCACATCAATTGTTCAAAATGGTCACGTACCAGCATGTGACCAATCAGAATCACAGATCCATCCCAAAAGTCCTAAGGAGAGAAGTAGAAGAGCAGGGCTTTCAAAATTTCTGGACTGCTGCACCAGCTGTGTGGGCAATTATAGCTAATCACCAATTGAGGTAAGTGCAGCGGGGGACTGGGTGTAGATTGAGAGTGTTAGTTCACCTTTTCATTTTTTGTGAAAAGACAAAACACTTTAATTTGGCAGGTAAATTGCAGTGCTACATTATCAATGTCTATTTTAACTTGCCACACTGGGGCAGGAAGTGAGGGAAAGTCTCTCATAGGATTTTCTGCACTCACCATAAGATCCTTTTCTTGGGAGTCTATAGAGCAGGGGTGCTCAACCTGTGCTCCTCGGAGCCCTCTAATGTGCCCCACGACCTTAAACCAGGGAAACGCATGCCCATGCTCTGAGATGGTGGGTTGGCAAGCCCATATTATGATCAAGGGGTTGCCGATATACCATCCCAGAGCATCAGAGTGCATGGAGCCGACACAGGTAGCGAAAGAAGCAGGCAGCCATGGAGGAAGCAGGAGCCACATAAGCCAATGCTTCCTCTGTAGTGCCGGCTTCTGTCCCAGGCAGAGTGATACCGAGTGCACTTTGCGTGAGACCTTTCTAGCAGCCCGGAAAGCGATGCCAGCAGAAGCTAGAAGAGAAAAAGAAGGTCAGCGTATTAATCACATACACTGCACTTTTGCAATGGGATTACCAAAAATTGCTTCTCGTGGCTCCTCCTCGCATCGGTAAACCCCCTGGGAGAAGCGCTCTGCCTGGGGGTTACCTTGCGGGCGCACTCCCGAGTCCAGCATTTGCATCCATAGACACAGAATGCCGGCCCCACACCCCCCCGAAGCCTGCGTCATTGGATTTGATTGACAGCAGCAGGAGCCAATGGCTGCGCTGCTATCTATCCAATCAAGAGCCGAGAACCCTGGGCAGAGAAGGAGAGTGAACGAATGGGCTCAGGTGAGTAAAACGGGGGCTAGGGGGCCGGTCAGTGTCAGAAGTTTTTTCACCTTAATGCAAAGGTGAAAAAACACGAGGGTTTACAACCCCTTTAAGGGGTCCACTGTGATAATTCAGAAAAGCTGTGAGGAGTCAAGGTAGAAATGGAGGTTGGGATAGATCTTGTTGCCAGGCCCTCGCACTCAACTGTTGCTATAAGCATTCTTGACATGAATACAGTACCTTCATTTTACATGGAATGCATAGTGTGGTTCTAATGAATTGAAGGGCCTACTTACCTCATTGTTTTCCAAACACCGCATCATCAGCTCGGTCAGGATGACCACTCCAGTTCTTCCAACACCAGCACTACAATGAACCAATACTGGAGGATTGCAGTGGCTGCTACTGTCCAGCATGCTGTTAGCGTGGCGACGGACTGACTGGATCTCTTCTAGATACGCTATAGAATGCGAGAATAACTTGTTAAAACAGCAAAAACAAGGCTGTGAAATGCCAATAGTTGTTTATTAAATCTTACATAAAAATCCTTGGACCTCTTCAGGACAGCCATGATCTGGCCAGTCAGTAAACTGCAAATGCCACACGGTTCTCTCTTGCCCAGACATAAGGTGTTTGATCTTTAACCCGGTCGTCGCATAGCAGCCGGAATCAGTGCGAAAGTTGGTGGTCACTTTGAATTTTCCATATGTAGCCGAGTTATGCCTGGATCCCAACTTAGGCCAGTAACGGTGACTCTTGGCTCTTCCTTCCTCCTGTAGAGTACATTAATATTGGTCACCAACCAACAATACCCAATCACTAAAGATATATGGTGTATCAAAAGCCAAAACGGATAGAGTAGAGAAGGGCAAATCACTTTGTTAAAGTTCTATATCTGTCTATGTTTGTACTGGGGAGATTTGCCCTCTATTTGTCCTGCTGACAATCACCAGGTGGGAAAATCTGAAATTTTTAATTGTCACCAGCACAGGAAGAGAGGAAAATTATTCAACAGGGACACTGGTTCTTGTCACAATTGTGTACTTTGAAGAAAATTCCTTCAAGTTCTTGTGTCTCTTGATGAGGAAGTGAAGATACCACCCCAAACTTGCTCATCCATGTCTTTATGGACCTTGCTTTGTGCGCTGGTGCGCAGTCATGTTGGAACAGGAAGAGGCCATCCCCAAACTGTTCCCACAATGTTGGGAGCATGAAAATTGTCCAAAATGTCTTGGTATGCCGACACCTCAAGAGTTCCCTTCACTGGAACCAAGGGGCCAAGCCCAACCCCTAAAGAACCAACCCCACACCATTATCCCCCTTTCCACCAAATGATTTGGACCAGTGCACAAAGCAAGGTCCATAAAGACATAAACGTAGGAGTCACCAGAGCAAAAGGTGAAAGAAAAAAAAACAACACCTAAATGGGGACACCTCTTTATGTGAGAGATCTTTGAGAAAGGGATTCTAGCTTTGGAGAGATTTCCCTTAATTTCCCATTGCATCTCCAAGACAGGAAATTAAGGAAAATCCCCCCACAGTGGGACACGGGCAGCAAAAAAATTACACAATAGGGGTTTCAACCTCTTCCTATTCTATCTAAAAAGTTTTGGCTTTACATGCAATATCGGCAACATCATTTGCATTATGAAAAAGCATACTTGCTAGTACAAAAGAACAATAAAATATACTGTATATGAAGCTAGAGACACAAAAGAATTTTCACGATGGTAGCCCTGCTATGAATCCTGAGAGGCTGGTGACTTAAAGACCACGGTATTGGTACAACAATTCCTGCAGACCCCATCCCAAGCTGCATGGAAAGCACTCCCTGTTTAACTTGGCACTCCATGAAAGAAGCAGTGAGCGCCGTGGTACCGTCACAGCTGATAAGGGTTGCGAAATGGGATGCCGACCACCACCAGCCAGCACCGTGACACAAGTGACATAACTGCAGCAGGAAACACAGCTTGGGGCCGGAGCAGAGATAGCATTGTTGTGTTTGGACATCACCCTCTGTAATGTCAAGAAGAATTCCACAAAAAGCTTATAAGATTAGAACCTTTGAAGCTGAAAAGAAAAGCGTTTGCTCATATAACATTAAAGTCCAACGCAAGCCAAAAATAACAACATAAAAATATACTATTAAAAGATAAAAGAATAAAACCAGCTTTGATGCTTTATTCAGGGTTTTACCCCCTTAGTACTTTTTTTCTGCAACTAGATGTCCTTATTCTGATGCCCAGCACCATTTAACCCTCTCCCTTTGAGCTCAAGTCATCCTGGACCTTCTCCAGTCTGATTGAACTGTGAAAGAAGAAGCAGCACAGTGATGAGCTCATATGTCACTCTGCTCTCTCCTCCTATTTGCATGAACCTGACAGCACATGAACTGATTAGCTCCTTGTGCTGCTTCTTCCTCTCACACTCCAGCTCTGCTTTACTGGGACTGCAAGAGGCTGATCCCAGCTGAATCCAGCTTTATGTAAGGGATATGTAAATATTTTTATGAAAACATCCCTTGTAATAGGAATAGGGCATGACAGGTCCTCTTTTTCTATAAAGTAGATATTTGCCAGCACACCAAGGATAGGCACAAAGTGGCCTCCAAACTGGTAGTTTATTGCATGATCACAACACAAGAAAGGTGCAACGTTTTGGAGTCACGCAGGACCCATTCGTCAGGCGTGTGAAAAGATCACATGCCTGTCGAAGGGATCCTGAGTGACTCCGAAACGTTGCACTTTTTCTTGTGTTGTGATCATGCAATAAACAATAAATTACCCATTTGGATGCCATTTTGTGCTAGGGCTGGGAAAAAAATTGATTTAAATCTTGAATCGAGTTGAGAGGTCAAATCGATTCAAAATTTAAGCAAATCGATTTTTTTAGATTTTTTTTTTTTCACCGCGCCGGTCCCAAGGAGCTGCGGGCATGAGTTTTTAGGCGAGGCCGCGTCTTCGGCCATGTCCGCGGCTATGGCCGGACGCCGCGGACTAAGCCGAAGCCGCGGCCTCGCCTAAAAACTCATGCCCGCAGCGCCTCCGGACCGGCGCGGACACCGCGCCGGGCCTGAAGAGCTGCGGGCAAGGAGTTTTTAGGTGAGGCCGCGGCTTCGGCCTAGTCCGCGGCGTCCGGCCATAGCCGCGGACTAGGCCGAAGCCGTGGCCTCGCCTAAAAGCTCATGCCGCAGCGCCTCGGGACCGGCGCGGTTTCAAAAAAAAAAAAAAACTTGATTAGAATCGTGAATCGAGTTTTTTTTAAGAGAATCGAAGATTTTTTTTTTTTTAAGAAAATCTCCCAGCCCTACTTTGTGTCAAACCATGGTGTGCTGCCAAATATCTACTTTGATACTTGAACCAGTATCCAGCTGGTTGTTGCTGCAGCACCCAAATCTTGAGAGCTTATACCAGGAACGTGTGCGATGGGAATGTGAAGTATTACTCTTTATCTATAAGACCCCACATCTATGCTGAACAGCCTGGAGATAAAAAAAAAAAAAATGGCAGTGTTTACATCTGCCGGCGCCGGAAGTGACGTTATAACGTCGCTTCCGTCCTCCGAGGGTCATAGGGATGGCCGGGGACCATCTGGTCCGTGGTCAGCTCTATGGTAAACCGCTGCTGGATTCATTCTCCAGCTCCCCGATAGCATGGGCAATCCGGGAGAAGCGCCGGAGGCCGGCGGGGAGATGTAGCTGCTATGATGGCTTCTACTTTGCAGGGAATCACCCGCTGACAAAAAAGATATCTGAATGATGCCTGCAGTCCAGGACGTCATATGATGTCCTACGGGCGGGAAGTGGTTAAATTCACATTAATATTTTGTTTTTTCGGTTTTGGCCAAGTGCATCCTGAATTTTTGGCTTTGGCACCAACATTTCCATTCGTTGCACCTCTACTAAATAGGATGTCACATGACTGCACTGCTAAAACAAAATGTTGCTCACGCAGAGGAAAGAAAATTAGGGAACTCAGTCAAGTAATTGCCAGACCATTGTTCCTAATTTTTACTGACAGTCTACTGACTGGAATGGTACCAGCAGATTGGAGAAAAGAAAATGTAGCTCCAATATTTAAAAAGGGCCCAAAATACATCCCTGGGAATTACAGACCAGTTAGCCTAACATCAATAGTACGTAAACTCTTGGAGGGATGATAAGGGACTATATACAAGATTTTAGTAATGAGAACGTTATCATTAGCAGTAATCAGCATGGATTCATGAAGAATCGTTCTTGCCAAACCAATCTATTAACCTTCTATGAGGGGGTGAGTTGCCTCTAGATAAAGGAAGGCCCGTAGACGTGGTGTATCTGGATTTTGCTAAAGCATTTAACACAGTTCCCCATAAATGTTTACTGTACAAAATAAGGTCCCTTGGCATGGACCATAGGGTGAGTACATTTGAAAACTGGCTACAAGGGCGAATTCAGAGGGTGGTGATAAATGGGGAGTACTCGGAATGGTCAGGGGTGGGTAGTGGGGTCCCCCAGGGTTCTGTGCTTGGACCAATCCTCTTTAATTTGTTCATTTATTAGAAAGATGGGATCATCAAAAATACAAGACCATCATGCAGAAAGTACAGGATTAGTTGACGCGTTTTGCACTCGGAGCTGAGTGAGTAAGCACTCAGCTCCGAGTGCGAAACGCGTCAACTAATCCTGTACTTTCTGCATGATGGCCTTGTATTTTTGATGATCCCATCTTTCTAATAAAGACAAGTTTTCTACCTCATCCGGTGTGCGGCATCCAGATCTTCTCATTTCAAGCCTTAATTTGTTCATAAACGACCTGGAGAATGGGATAAATAGTTCAATCTCTGCATTTGTGGACGATACTAAGCTAAGCAGGGCAATAACTTCTCCGCAGGATGAAACCTTGTAAAAAGATCTGAATGAATGGGGTGGGCAACTACATGGCAAATGAGGTTCAATGTAGAAAAATGTAAAATAATGCATTTGGGTGGCAAAAATATGAATGATATCTACACACTGGGGGGAGAACCTCTGGGGGAATCTAGGATGGAAAAGGACCTGGGGGTCCTAGTAGATGATAGGCTCAGCAATGGCATGCAATGCCAAGCTGCTGCTAACAAAGCAAACAGAATATTGGCATGCATTAAAAAAGGGATTAACTCAAGAGATAAAAGGATAATTCTCCCACTCTACAAGACTCTGGTCTGGCCGCATTTAGAGTATGCTGTCCACTTATTCTCTCTGTGGAAAAGAGACACTTGAGAGGGGATACGATTTCAGTATACAAATACCATACTGGTTACCCCACAATAGGGATAAAACTTTTACGTAGAAGGGAGTTTAACAAGACTCGTGGCCACTCATTAAAATTAGAAGAAAAGTGGTTTACCCTTAAACTACGTAGAGGGTTCTTTACTGTAAGAGTGGCAAGGATGTGGAATTCCCTTCCACAGGCGGTGGTCTCAGCGGGGAGCATCGATAGTTTCAAGAAACTATTAGATAAGCACATGAACGACCGCAACATACAGGGATATACAATGTAATACTGACATATAATCACATACATAGGTTGGACTTGATGGACTTGTGTCTTTTTTCAACCTCACCTACTATGTAACTATGTAATTGTGGACATACACCTAAAGATAAGACAAAAGCACTTACATCTTCAGCAGTCACCATGGCGATTACATTCACTCCCTGCTCCCACACCATCTGCCAGAAATCATGGAAGGTTTGAGGTAGAGGACCCTGGGTGGCGATGTAGTGCCATTCTTTTTCACCTACCACCGCCTGTGTAACACAAGATATGGAAAAATTAGGAGTCTGCACAGCTTTGTCACACCTCAAGAATAAAATGTGTTATGTTTTAGATGAGTTCCACAGATACAAAACCTTTTAGTCCAATGTCAGCCAAAATATAATTTTATTCTGGATAGAGAAAAGAAGGGGTTGGAGTCTCTGACAGGTCTTTATTGCCCTTTACAAACCCTACTGGATAGAACTCCCTTCACTTCCTGACTTCTTTCCCTAGATAACAGTGTAAGCAGACAGGGGTTCTACTATTCTCCTTAGTCTATATCTATAAAACTATGAATATCTATGGTTGGAGTTACCAAGTGAATTTTAATACTGGTGTTGTAACAGTTTGCAGTCTGCACCATTTTCCCATTACCCCCTGCACAGGTGAGATCAGAATGAGTATAGGAGGTTTCTAATAGGAGTCAAACTGGCTCATCTGAACTGTATATTGTTGCATTTTTAAAATGTTTCAAGCATTGGGTGCTGCCAGGGGGAGTTCAGCCAGCTTCCAGGAGAAAGAGAACGAAGGAGAAACATTCCAATAAAGAAAAAAGGCACAGGGAGTTGTGAAACTGAATACCTTGTATTCCTAGGCTGTATAGTATGGCGTGTTCTTCACAAGAGTGGTGTGGTAAAGGATGGCATTTTGGCAGGTAAAACATACCACATATATAGACCATTGCCCTGAACTCCATTTTATTGGCTTTAACCCTGCAAACAGGTAATTTTTCTCCTTCAATGATGTGCGCTGATGGGGCTGCACTGATGGGTACTGATAAGTGACACTAATGAGTAGGCACTGATTGGCAGCACTGGTGGGGACTGCACTGATAATTAGTGATCCGATTATGAGTGTAGATGTCCCTTAAACAGAAGCTCATCGATCACAGAGCTTGCCACAGGGGGTGCACAGGCAGCACGATCAGAGAAGATCATAAGACGGCCTCCCGGCAAAGTAAGCCTGTGCTGTAGCTGTCATTCAGCTATAGTGCGGGTCAGAAGTGGTTAAAGAAGAATTACAGCTATGGTACATTTTCACATATTTACATTGGTCCATACTGGACCAACCTATCTAAATACCACACCTGGCCAATGCCCCTAGGGACTGGAAATCACTGAAGTAACACCACTACACTAGCGATCTCCACTTGCTTCAAAGTCCCATGATGGGTGGCTGAACACATAGGGTCAGCCACTCAGCATGGGGGCACCATTCAGAGAATGCTTTGAATTTTCTGAATGAATGCATATTGTTCTCTAACTGAATGAAGTGGAAAGCATGACATCACTTCTCTCCCTCTCCACCTTTTCCAATCATTAAACCAGACCTGGAATTCATCTTTAACCTTCTAAAGTCCAAAAGCAATCCAACTAAAACAGAAAACCAACATTAACATGCCCCTAAAACATCGTAGAGGCCACTGCTGCCTAAAGATAGTATTGTGCCTTTCTTTAATATTGTAATTGTCTGATACAATTATAGCATTAAAAAAAAAAAAAAAAACTTACCGTATATACTCGCGTATAAGTCGAGTTTTTCAGCACATTTTTTTGTGCTGAAAGTGCCCCCCTCGACTTATACTCGAGTCAAGCACTTTTCTGCAGCAAAAAATGTCATTTTCCGAACCGACTTTGGGGCCCCGTATCTCAGGACCACTTTGTCCTAGGAACCCCAAATTTGGTGTGCAAACCCAGTGGAAGTGGTACCACAACATATCCAAAGCTGGGGTCCCTAGAACTAAGTGGCCCCGAGATACAGGGCCCCAAAATCGGTTCGGAAAATGTCATTCTCTGCTGCAGAAAAGTGCTTGACATTTTCTGAACCGAATTTGGGGCCCTGTATCTCGGGGACACTTGGTGCTAGAAACCCCAGCTTTGGATATTTTATGGTGCTAGTTCCACTGGGTTTGCCCACCAAATTTGGGGTTCCTAACACTAAGTGGCCCCAAGATACGGGGCCCCAAAGTCGGTCAACTGTGTCCATCTGCAGCAATGTCATTTCGGGACCCTTTGGGTTCAGAGACCCCAAATTTTGTCTGCAGCTAGGGGGCAACTAGGAACCCTTAACTACCAAGTTTGAAGTTCAGGGGACCTATGGCTGCAAATGGGCACAGTGAGGCTGCAACTGTTGACCCTCTTTTCCACTTACAGTAGCTGTGCATTTCTCACCCTCGTCTTATACTTGGGTCACTAAGTTTTTCCCATTTTTTTGTGGTAAATTAGGGCCTCGACTTATACTCGGAACGACTTATACTCGAGTATATACGGTAGACTTATTTTGGTATTATATTTCAGTCTGGAAGGTACCACACCATTCAGATACTTCAGAGGAGATTATTTTAGCTCACTGGAAGCAGCAGCAGAGTACTGTGTTAGCCATCATTAAAGTGGAAGTTTGTGTTTAGGGTGATATCACTTATTGGCTGAAGAAGATTCCAAGAGCCAATAAATGTCAAACACCCTAAATCCCAATGTCTACTCATTCCATTCAGAATAGGACTGCCTGTGAATGTATACAGCACTGCTACAAAAAACGGAGTGTGTACAATCTGCTGCAGCTGTGCATGGCTGTCAATCAGCTTCTAACTTCAGCTTGTTCAATAAAACTTTGAAAAAAAACCTGGAAGCCGATTGGATTCTATGCAGAGCTGCAGCAGATTTTGCACTCTCCAGTTATAGTAAGTCAACCCCACGGAGTCAGCCTATACACACATCCACATCAAATATACCTTATGTTACCTTTATATGTGATGCATTGATGTAGCCGGTGTGGTTTTCTTTGGTGGGAACAAGCTCTACACGGTTTTCCTCATAAGGAAGAACTTCACGTACTCGGTTGCGTTCTACATTTTCAGGTAATGCAGCTGTGGTGAAAACACCATCTGCCTTTCTCTTTGGAATCTGTTCATATTCTGTAAACACCATCCCCTCCTCCAGCTTCCTCCTCAAGGCCTTACACTGTAAAGAATAGACCACAAAGCACGATGATTCAGATGGTAAGAATGACACAGCTTATCCAGTTAAAAGATATAATGCTGTATAGAGTCCTTGAGAAATAATACAATAACTAGGAGTCCATGACATTGCTGAGGTACTTCAAGTCCTAATGGGTGACTCAACTTGTACACAAACCATCTGAGACCTCACTGAATTACTTTACAAGCCTGCGAGTTAAAAGTATACTTAACTCCCCCTCCCCTCCCAAAAAAAAGTAATATATTGCAGCTCACCAGCCCTTAGATGTGGTGGCCGTATTCGTTTTCAACATCAACATCTCTGCCCTTAAGGCTCTTTCCCCTGATGAAGTCATGTGACCCATGACGTAACACGTAGGGCAGAGCCTAAGGATTACGGACCAGAAGGGTGTATTACACACATTGAGACATCCCTGTACTCTTCTATGATAAGTGTTTTGATTTTACCTATATGTGAGTACGGTTTTTACATAAAGTGATTTTATCAAAACACTACTACACTATTGGAGGTAACTTTCTCCGCTTTCTTTAAATTTCCCTGAAGCAAGATAATATGTCAGTTTGCATATGAGGTTATCTTAAAGGGACTAAATCCAATCATTATACAGTGTTCTGTGAATGAATGGACTACAACGACCGACAGTCGGCTTGTAGTTCTCAATAAACTACCACGGTGCTGTTGAGCGCTCTGGTATTTCATTGATTCTTCTTGACTGTGTGAAAAAAATAAACAAAAAAAGACTGAAAAGTTTAAAAAAAAAATTTTTCTTTTCTGTTATAGAATTTTCCAATAAAATAATTGTTCATAAATTTGGACCAAAATGTATTCTGTTACATTTCTTTGGTGAAAATAACCCAAATCAGTGTATATTAGTCTGTAGTAAAGTTAGAGAGTCCACAAACTATGGTATATATCTGAAAATTGATCAATCCTGATGTACTGTCGACCCATCTCATTTCTTGAGGCCCGAAAATGCCAGGACAGTAAAAATACCTTCAAATGACTTCTTTTTGGAAAGTAGACAGTCCAAGGTATTTAGTAGGAGGCATGGCGGGTTTTTTAAAGTTGTACATTTTTGTCATCATTTTCTGGAAAATTAAGCAAATAAAAATTTTTTTTTTTTTAAACATACTGCCACCAGAGCAGTACAGCAACATCATATAACTGGTGTGGCGGTGATCAAGGACACTGACTGGTGACAGTAGGAAAAAAAAAAATAATCATTTTTTATTTTTTTTATTTATTACAATTTTTTTTTACACTGTGATCAGAGCAATACAATGTTACCATAGAAACATTGTGTACTCTGGGGAAGTGATCAGGATTTTTTTTTTTTTTTTTTACACATGATTGCTTATAGCAGTGAATGTTATTGCTATAGGCAAGCATTTTACTGAATGAAACAGATTCAGTTTGTTTTGTTGTGATTAGCTGTGATTGGCCAGAGCTAATCGCATGGTATAGATGGGTTGTGATTGGACCTGTCTATACCATGTGATCACATTGACCAATCACAGATAGCAACACAATTGTAAATAATGGATGGCATGAAAGGAAGCCATCTATGGTTTACAATGGCCATGTGATCTGCTGTGATTGGTCACAGCGGTCACATGGTACTGGCAGATAACTGGTACACTGATCTTGTGGACACAGCCGGTGACAGATCGCGCCGCTGTGTGGGGCCTTTTGAAAGGATGTCATATGATGTCCACTCAGAAGGAGGAATGTATTAAGCTTTGACAAAAAAAAACCTGAAAGCTGATTTTTTTCTATGCAGATGCACCAGATTTTGTACTCTCCATACTTAGTAAATCAACCTCATAGTGCAGGTGTTATATAGAAGAGCGGTTTGGCGTGTCAACATCAAATCCCAGCATTTTTGGGTGCCCGAGAGGCACAGGTGCCGCATCACAGACTGAAATACGAGGCAGCTGGATGCTGTACTGAGCGGTACTTGCGTCTAGGGCCGTATGCGTTTAGAGATGCATGCCCTGAATGCAGGAATTCTGTGCTTTGGACAGAAGTCCCTGAAACGTATATAGCCCAAAATGCGAGCATCGCTTGGTGCAACGTCCAGCCACCATGTATTTCAGTCTAATAGAGGCTGCCAGCACCTGTGCCTCTCAGGTGCCCAAAAACACCAGAATTTGATGCCAACGAGCCAAAACACTCACATGCTTGAGGCCTAAAGCTGGAAAATGTTTTTTCTTAACGGGGAGATGCTTTTTTTAGTTTAACTTTCCTACGCATGTGACTGGTTGAAGCAGTTGGCCCCAGCTGCCCAACAATCGGCACGCAAACAAGGTGAACGTTCAGAGTCAGGAGGTTAAATTCACACACATTTCCCTTTGTATTCAGAGCAGACAGACAAAGCTGAAGAGAAAACAGTCTTACCCTCTCATCGACTGGCACCATCACAGTGTCATTCTGCCTGTCCTCGGGCAAAGGAATTTTGGAAACAGACAGTCCATTCAGCGCTGCCAACATCAAGGGTCTCTTCTGAGTTTCCAAGGCTGCCATCTCCTGCTTTTGTAAATTCTTTTGGCAAGAAAAGACATGTTTTCATCTTTTATCAGCCGTGCCAGCAAATATTGGAATGTTTCTAATCCTAAAATCAACAAAACGCCAAGCCAAGTAGTGCTGGCGCAGATGATCCAAAGCAGAACACTTAGAAAATGATATAAAACTTATTTACAACTTCCTTTTAGAATATTTTCACACACACAAAAAAAAAAAGGAGCTCAGGAAGCCTAAAGTAAAACTTGATTGAAATCAAAAAACAATTAAGTGTATAAATATAACAGATATAATGTGAAGGGTGGCAAATTATCAAGGTACCTTTATAGATCTGGGGCCAATCATCCTCTGGGCGCTTTTTTTTTTTTTTTTTTGGCAGGTTTGACTTTCCCGACAGTTTGCATTGTTCCCAGGCGCAGAAAGGGTGGGAGATTGGTGTATATGCAGTCCATAAATAGGAACATTCAGGTGATAGAAGATTTTATGGTTTGCACCTGACATTAAAGCAGTATTAACCAAAAGCAAACATTTATTATACTGCAGCTTACCAATCTCTAGATGTGATGGCTGCATTGGTTTTCTTTTTTTAGACTCTTTTTCCTTTATTTTCATCTGGTGATCCAGCCAGTAAGTCTGTTTTTCAACAGAACAAGCTCTCCTGCAAATGTAGCAGTTAGAGCGTAGAGACAAACCATTTACCACTGACAGAGGTATTATATGCATTAGGCCCCTTTCACACTGGGGCGGGAGGTGCGTCGGCGGTAAAGCGCCGCTATTATTAGCGGCGTTTTACCCTCGGTATTCGGCCGCTACCGGGGCAGTTTTACCCCCCACTAGCGGCAGAGAAAGGGTTAAAAACCACCGCAAAGCGCCTCTGCAGAGGCGCTTTCCTGGCGGTATAGACGTGCTGACCCATTGATTTCAATGGGCAGGAGCGGTATACTCTCCAAAGATGCTGCTAGCAGGACTTTTTTTCCCGTCCTGCCAGTGCACCGCTCCAGTGTGAAAGCCCTCGGGGCTTTCACACTGGAGACACAGCAGCGGCTGTTTCATGTCGGTTTGCAGGCGCTCCCGCTGCTGTCAATCAAATCCTGTGACATGGGAGTGGGGGACGGGGCTATGTCCTGCTGTCAGTAGTAGTGGGACTCATGAGCGAGCTTGCATGGGTGCCCCCAGGGAAAGTGGTTTTCCGTGGGGGCACCCGATGAAGAGGAGGGGCCTGGAGCGCCGGCGGGGCACCCCCCGAAGAAGAGCATCAGGGCAGCTATGTATAGGCATGTTATCTTTATATATATATAAAAAAAAACACACACACACACACACACACACACACACACAAACAAAAACAAGGGTTTACAACCCCTTTAAAGTGTGAGTTGCAATCTGGCTTCAATTTGTTAGTATATTTAAATTTGCTAGTACATCCAACATTCTCCTCCCCCAAAACTGGCAATGCTGCTGTCTGCTGTGCCCCCTCGTGCTCCTTCAACCAGAGTGGGGGCACTCTAATACAGGTGGTGTGTTACTGTCCAGATCCCCAGGTGAAAACAGCCAAAAAAGAAAACCAATGCAGCCTTCACAACGAACAATTGGAAAGCTGCAATATAATACATTTTCGATTCTGGTTTTAATACTGCTTTAAAAAGTGTATGTACAGCCGAAACGCTTTTCTTAGTTATGATAAAATGGTAAAAGAAATCCCATTGCCAGACCATTTATTTAAAGATGAATTACAATTCTGCATATTTTTTTTCCGGCTTCAACCAAATGTTGCTACTCCAGTTATTGCTGCTAACTTCCGGTTCCCATCCCAAGTGCCTGCTCTTCTGCTTAGCTCAGCACAGGAATCATTCAGAGAACACTTTGCATTCTCTCAATGAATGCAAGCCATTCTCTGATTGGACTAGTTGAAGATCTTGACATCACCAGCCCACCTCATCCAATCATAGAATGCTTTGCATTCAAAATGCAAAGCGTTCTTTGAATGGCACCCATGCTGAGCAAGTAACCTCCTGTGTCCGCTGAGCAGCAAGACAGTTGCTCGGCACAGGACCCAGAAGCTATTAGCGATCACTGTAACCACTACAGTGATTTCCAGCTTCCACAGGGGCCTTCCAGGTATGACATGTGCAGACTTTCATTTTGGCCAAGCTATTCCAATGTAACTATGCAAATATATGCATACCTGGAATTTAGCTTTAAACAAAAATCTTCCCATAAACTTATATCTGCATTCAATGTAGCGTATGAATGTTATTTACCTGTAAAATCTACACTTGTGAAAACATTCAAAAACCCTGAGACTGCTGCTGAGTGCCACCATCTTAGATGTGGTGTCAGCAGGTCCAGAAGACTCAGCGCTGTCACTCAAGTGACACTCTATAGCAGGGGTCTCCAAACTTTCTACAATGGCCAGTTTGCGGTCTCTTGGACTTTAGAGGGGCTGTACTGTGGCCATTAAGAGTAAAAAAGGTCCCAACGTCAGCAGGGAAAAAATAATGCCCCACCGTTTTAGTGGGACTATTTGTGCCCCATCGTTGGGGTCACTGGGAGGAGTTGTGCCCCATCGTTGGGGTCATTGGGTGGAATTGTGTCCCTTCAATGGTGTCAGTGGGGGGAATTATGCCCCAAAAATAATAATCCCATTGTCTGTGTTAGTGTATTTGTGCCCCATCATTGATGTCATTGGGAGAAATTGGGCCCCATCATTGGGCCCCATGGTTGGTAACAATGGGAAAAATTGTGCCCCATAGCTGATATCATTGGGGAGGAATAGTGTCCCATCGTTGGCATCATTGGGAGGAATTGTGTCCCTTCAATGGTGTCCCATTGTTGGCATCAGTGGATGAAACAGTGCCCCAAGGGCCAGATAAAATCAAGCAAAGGGTCGCATCTGGCCCCCGGGACGCAGCTTGGAGACCACTGCTCTGTAATATTCCTTTTGGCTATATAAAAGGTTGTATAGGTGAAGGGCGGGGTGAAGGAGCTGAGCCAGCACAGAGTATTTAGACCCGCCCAGAAGAGAAGGGAGCTATGACATGGAGGAAGGAGGGGTGTGCTTGGTAACCGACTCTCCTATAATAGTCACATTTTCTAGCAAGTTGAAAGACGCATTGGAAGTAAATAAGTAAATTATGGAAACGAAAACCACATTAGAATATAAAATGCTTGATTGTGCTTTTACCTGCAATTTCTTAATTTGGTGACCGAGTCTCTAGGAATTATCAGATTTATTTATTTTGCTGAAAGAGTAGATTTTCCTACATTTCCTGCTCCAGAACACAACAGGTAAAGTATAAGGAAACCGCTCGAAGTACGGCGATATCCCCTCTCAACCATTTGTCCCTGGAACAGGTTTCTCTATTGGAAAATTTCCCCTTCTCTCCTGTTCCCGTGACAACTGTAAAATTTTGGATTTTCCATCACTGTCTGATCCAAAGACAAGAGTCATCGGGGCAACAGAAAAGGTGAATCTCCCACCAAACAGGAGGAGGGGACACAAACAGGAGTATTAATACTTCCTCATTCTATACAAAACTAAAAAAAAAAAAATGTTGGTTTTACATACACTTTAAGGCTGCGTTCACCTTTGGTCACATAAAAAATGCAGACAGAATCACGTTATTCTGCCCATTTTTTTCAGAAAAGTGTCAAAATGTGCTTGCATTGCCGTTATTTCTTAATGGCACGCCAAAAACGAGACACTTTTGGCCTTTTTGTTGCACGAAAACTGTGCCAAGATGGGCATCTGGCTCAGTGGCAAAATTTGGTAGATGAGATTCTTTTATCGCACATGGCTGCCCTATGCACAATGCACTGAAACACTTCCAAAAACATGTAGGAACGCTTAGTGTGAATGGGGCCTATGGCTAGACTCACACTTGTGCATTGCGGTAACTCATGAAGAAGGCGAATGGGCCTCTAAAAAGGTTTTAAAAACCTTGTTACTATGTATGATATATAATTATGTAGGTATATAGGCAGCCATATTCCCTCATTATATACTTATGAACCAGTTCCTGCTTTAAAGTGCTACACAATGGTTGTGTCTTACTGCTGCTCTTCCCAATGCACACCTATTAGTCAGCTGATCCCTTGAAAACCAATGCACTCCATGTGTAGTAGGTATATTTTCTCTACTGTTGTAGACAGACAAGAGAGAGAAAGTTTAAGCGATTGAGCATTTCCTTTAGATCTCAATGTCTAACTCATGGGTGCTCAACCTGTGGCCCTCCAGCTGTTGCAAAACCCATGAGGCATTGCTAGGCTAAAAGATACAAGCATGACTCCCACAGGAATGATGGGACTCGTAGTTCTGCAGCAGTTGGAGGGCTACAGGTTAAGCACCCATGCATAATGGACCTATGGTGGACACTTTGGCAGTGGGAGCTGAAAGGCAACATAAACTAAAGGACACAGAGCAGAATATCAAAATGGTGGATCAAATGGAGGAAATACAAAATCTGCTTTAAACCAGGTCCCATCACCAAGCACATTTGAGAATTTTGATTTAGCGAGTATTAGTAAGATTTTTTTGTTACATACCCTCATCATGATCTCCCTTTCAACTATGGCATCCTCTGCAGAAAACATCTCTGAGACTGGCCGCTCCTTCACCGGCTCTTTCTTGACCCTCTCCTTTACACTGCTGAGATCAGGCTCTGAAAGCGATGGCCCCAGAGAGGTCACATTGATTGGCCCCGGCTCATTTCTGGACATACACACAGTCTGTGATTGCCGGGGGCTCATGGCCCTGGCCCGTGCTATAGCAGCCGATATAGTAGATTGGTCATTTCTCAGTGCTCCATTGCTGACACTTTTTCTTGGACCTGGATATTCAGGTGGTGGCTTATTTGGTATTCGAGCCAGGGCAGCCTGGAGCTGGGCACTGTATGAAATGAAGGAAGTGTGAGGCACAGATTTGTGCAGATCATCTTCCTCTTCACTGTCGCTGCTGTGGATCAACATGGTGGCATCCGAGATGTTCTTTTTGTGGTGGTACACGGGCATCTGCTGTACTTCATGAGCCTTTTGCACAGGTTCTTCTGTGTGCAACTGCTCTCTTAAGGTATTCCTACGTGGCAATGGTGCATTCAATGACTTTAAAGCCATCGCTTCCATCCCTCTCACCATGTGGCTCATAACTTCAAAACTGTGACGTTTGTTTATGACCGGATGGTGTTTATGAGGTTTTAAGGGCTCGCTGACCTCTTGAAGAGACTGGCGGACCACTGGAGAACTGTCTTCTTGGAAAGTTTTTACAGATTGCTGGACTTTTCTGGCCACCAGGTCTGGGCTACTGGCACTAACACGCTTGTGGCGGTGACTTGCCAGGTCAGGAGTACTGGTAGCTGGTCTAGGTGGTGGGTAGGGAGGAGGAGGTCGAGTTAAAAAGTTTCTGAACAAATGGGCTGCACTGAAATTTTGAGGCGGTACATTGGCAAGTTCAGGTGTGCTGACGGTATGAGAAATCGACTTGGCTTTAGCAGGATGTGAAGCAGTTTGGTTCACTGGCATTTGTTCAGGCGGATTGATGGGCTTGTTTCCAAAATGAGACTGATGTCCATAAGAGGCCATGTAAGGAGGTCTTTCCTGCATCTCAGGCTGGCTATAAACCAAATTCTCCCGATGCCTATAAGCATGTGTATTTCCAATATTAAGGTTTCGTAGTGACTGACTCTGGCTATCAGGTGGATGAACACTCCGGTTCATTTGCCTCATTACAGTGTCATAGTCTGGCGTTTGCCGATAAGAAGGCAAGATAATGGCGCTGTGTCTGCACTTAGGGATGTAGTCAGACCTCATGATGTCATTTCCAGTGATGCTAAGGTTAGAGGACATAGGGGAGGCCTGGATGAAGGTCTGTGAATGGTTCAGCGAGTTCATGCTATGGGCACTGGAAACACTACCGTTTGGCACAGTACCATTCATAAAATTGAGTTCCATGTATCTATCCAGACTGTTCTGAGACCTGAAATTAAATGTTTCCTCGTTCATGTGGAATATGCTGTCTGCAAGGAGAAAAATATGTTAGCACTGATATGAGGTATGGCAAAAGGATATAAGGATATAGCAAGTGGAGACCTAGAAAATCAGTGGAAGTAATGCAAAGGAACGAAAGGTAAAAGACAAAATAGTAACACAAGGGAAGTTGGTGGACACCTGACCATCACAGCTATGTGGGCATGTGTGGTATCCTATTACAAAATCCTAGGCATTATTATCCACTTCCAGGTCATGCCTTTTCTGGCACTTTTTATATACATGTAACTAACAATCAGTATTTTTTGCTCGAAAATTACTAGCAGATTATGACTTTACCGTCCAGCGGTATATCTGAAAAGTGTGCACACCAGTCTATCACATAAAATCCCAATAAAATACATTTACATTTTTTTTTCTTTAATTTTAAAATTTCAAGGGGTATGACTACTTTTTCAAAGCAATGTATATGTTTTTTCTTTTCAATTATTTTTTTTATTTCTATAACGGTCTCTGAAAACTGACAATTACAGTATTGAACAGAGGCATAGCTTCAGGCTGCAGGCTTATCAATCATAGCTGATATAGTGGTCTCATGATCAGAAACTACTTTGGCTGGTTCCCGATGGTTTTTGAGAAGCCAAGCTTTAAGTGACAGCCATCTTCAGAGCTATCAGTTGTGCAAAGCATTGGCTTTCAGCTCTCAAAGAGAAAACATTTAAAAACTTATCCTCAGCATGTTAGGAAAGTTCATACAGGGATTGCAGGTGTGAGGGTATGGGGAGGAAAGTGTTCATTTAATCATAACTACAGCTTTTACGCCTTCTTTAGGCAGAGGAGGGGCCTGGAGGATGTGTAAAAGCACTGCCAGTAAAGATGAGCTTAGACATGTTCGGATACTAGTTCAAATTCACCTAAGAATGCCCTTCAGAAAACTGCCACCTGTACCAGGCTCATCATCTGCAGCAGGACATTTATACAGGGCAGGGATTGCCTCAGCTGCTTATGATGGGCCCAATACAGTGACAGCTTCCTGCTAGGCTCTCATAGGTGGGCTCAAACTAGGATCCAAACACACCCGAACTCTGCTGTAATTGCTAGTCCTGTACGAGTCAGACTGCTGAAGCAACACTTTGGGGGAGATTTACTAAAACTGGTGCACACCAAATCTGGTGCAGCTGTACATAGGAACCAATCAGCTTCCAGGTTTTATTGTAAGCTTAACCACTTGCTGACCAGGCTTTTTCTGCCACTTTTTGTTTACAAGTTTAACTCCTTTCCGTCCGCAAAATAGTCAAATGCTGCAGCACGGACCTACTTTGCCAGGAGGGTGTCAACAGACGTCCCCCCGACGCGCTCTGTGATCAGCGAGTCTATGAGACTTGGCTGATCACAGATCGGGATAAGGGTCAATTTTGACCCCTTACCACATGATCAGCTGTCAGCCAATGACAGCTGATCATGTGATGTAAACAGAGTCGGCAATTGGCTATTTTTTCTCCTCACGCTGATAGCGTGAGGAGAAAAAAAAAAAGCCGATCACCGGCAGCTGTCAGAGGGACATCGGGCACGATCAAGGAGAGCAGCCGCGGCGTCATCTGTGCCCACCAGTGCCACCTATTAGTGCCCACAGTGCTACTTATCAATGTCACCAATGCTGCCCAGTGCCACCTATTAGTGCTCATCAGTGCCGCCTTATCTGTGCCTATCAGCGCCGCCTCATTAGCGAATATCAATGAAGGAGAAAAATTACCTGTTTGCAAAATTTTATAACAAACTATGAAATGTTTTTGATTTTTTCTAATTTTTCCATCTTATTTTGTTTGTTTAGCAAAAAAAAAAAAACACAACCCAGTGGTGATCAAATACCACCAAAAGAAAGTTCTATTTGTGGGGAAAACATTATAAAAATTTCATTTGGGTACAGCGTTGCATGACCGCGCAATTGTCATTCAAAGTGTGACAGCGCTAAAAGCTGAAAAATGGCCTGTGCAGTAGGGGGGTAAACCTAGAACCCTAAAACATTATACATTTGTATAATGGCGATTGTTGAAATGTTTTGTCACACAATATTTGTGCAGAGGTTTTGCAAACACAATTTTTGGGGAAAAAATACACTTTAACCACTTCAATGCTGTACCCAAACTAAATTTTTATCATTTTCTTCCTACAAATAGAGCTTTCTTTTGGTCGTATTCGATCACCACTGGGTTTTTTTTTATTTTTTGGTAAACAAATTAAAAAAGACCAACATTATTGAAAAAAGTTTTTCTTTGTTTCGGTTATAAAATTTGTGTTTCTCCTTCACTGACAGGCACTGATGAGGAGACACTTATATGCAGCACTGATAGGCGGCACTAATGGGTACGGATAGGTGGTACTAATGGGCACTAATAGGTGGCACTAATGGGCAGCACTGACTGGCACCTGTGAAGGGCACTGACATGCATTACTGATGGGCACGGATTGCCATTTTGATGGGCTCCTCTGATGGGGGCTGCGCTGATTATCAACTTAGACCTCCCCTCTGTCAGGAGACCCGCCGATCAGGTCTCTCCCTGTCAACACGAAACAAGCTCTTCCTGGTTACCACTGTGATTGGTCACAGCTGATCACATGGTTAAGAGCCTACGTCGGACATGCGGTGTGTCAGAGCGACACATAGCACCACAGATCGCCGCGCTGCGCATCATATGACGCCCAGTCAGGATAACAGAGCCACCTTGCGAACGTCAATCTGCAACAGGGTGGACGGGAAGTGGTTGATGAATCAAAAAAAAAAAAAAAAAAACACAATAGTTACCCCAATTTTTTTGTATACTGTGAAAGGTGATGTTACGCTGAGTAAATGGATACCCAACATGTCACACTTTAAAATTGTGCAAGTTTGTGGAATGGCGAAAAACTAAATCTCCATAGGCGATTTTTTTGATCTTTAAAAAAAATAAAAAAAAAGATAACATATATTATATATTTTGATCGCCTATGGGAACAGCCGGCCGTACTGGCGGAAACCCCCTCACCCCCATGAGCCGCGTGGACCAGTTTTATGAGAAAGCTGGCCGCCTGCTGAAAAACGGTACGGGGGTTATGGCTGATATCTTCAAATCCCTTGCAAACCGGTGTGTGTGCGCGCACACACACATACACATATATATCAATATAGATATATGTGTGTATGTATATGGAGATTATATATATACACACACACATATATATATATATATATATATATATATATATATATATATATATACACACATATACATACACACACAGACACACATATATATTGAGGTTGGCAGATGGTTAGTAAGTGCAGTAATTGATTAAGAGATATTAAAAGTAAAAATTTTCCAACTGCATCATACCTACCTTCAGAAATGAATGTTTCGTTCCCCTGAATGTGTCTTGGAGGTAATATATTTGCTTGTTGTCTTGACTATGTAATACAGAAATAAACATTAGCAAGAAACAGGAATATAAAATAAGGATATAAAAAATGGGAAGGGACAGAATGAAAGAGCACAAATGAGAAAAGGTAAAAAAAATAAAGGAATAATAAAGTTGCATGAGGATGTATAAGAAATGACTCACCATGGAAGACCGGCTCCATGTTGGCTGACGTCTGACGGTAGGTGGCGTGCTGGGCTGCCTAAAAAACCAAGATATGCATTAATTCCATGTGTCAGTTACCCCTGCTCTACTCCACCTCTCTCAGACCAGGTGTCAGTGCAGCCAATGAGTTACTGGAGCACTGACACCAAACAAACATACGCCCCCTTTGGTGCATGCTGTGCGTCCCTCAGCCCCCAGTAGTCAGTAGTGGGAGCACCGATTGTAAAAGGGGCCACGTTGGCAGTGATCTCTAGCAGTCTCTGGTAACACAGCCCCATGTTATGACTGCCTCCTGCAGATCAACACTTTAAATGCAGTACATAAATTCTGTCTTTACTTTTTCTTCCTGTATCCAATGGTGTAACAGGATCCTGATTGGTCGAGGCTCCTTTTGCCTGAATTACTGCATCAATGCGGCGTGGCATGGAGGCGATCAGCCTGTGGCACTGCTGAGGTGTTATGGAAGTCCAGGTTGCTTTGATAGTGGCCTTCAGCTCGTCTGCATTGTTGGGTCTGGTGTCTCTCATCTTCCTCTTGACAATATCCCACAGATTCTCTATGGGGTTTAGGTCAGGCGAGTTTGCTGGCCAATCAAGCACAATGATACCATGATCATCAAACCAGGTACTGGTACTTTTGGTAGTGTGGGCGGATGCCAAGTCCTGCTGGAAAATGAAATCAGCATCTCCATAAAGCTGGTCAGCAGAGGAAAGCATGAAGTGCTTTAGAATCTCCTGGTAGAGGGCTGCGCTGACCTTGGACTTGATAAAACACAGTGGACCACCACCAGCAGATGACATGGCTCCTCAAATCATCACTGACTGTGGAAACTTCACACTGGACCTCATGTAACTTGTGCCTCTCCACTCTGCCTCCAGATAGGACCTTGATTTCCAAATGAAATGCAAATTTGCTTTCATCCAAAAAGAGGACTTTGGACCACTGAGCAACAGTCCAGTCCTTTTTCTCCTTAACCCAGGTAAGACTTCTGACAATGACTCTGGTTCAGGAGTGGCTTGACACAAGGAATGCGACAGTTGTAGCCCATGTCCTGGATACGTCTGTGTGTGGTGGCTCTTGAAGCAGTGACACCAGCTGTAGTCCACTCCTTGTGAATCTCCCCCAAAGTCTTGAATGGCCTTTGCTTCACAATTCTCTCAAGGCCGCGATGATCCCTGCTGCTTGTGCACCTTCTTCTACCACACTTTTTCCTTCCACTCAACTTTCCATCAATATGCTTGGATACAGCACTCTGAACAGGCAGCTTCTTTAGCAATGAGCTTTTGTGACTTACCCTCCTTGTGGAGGGTGTCAATGACGGTCTTCCGGACAATTGTCAAGTCAGCAGACTTTCCCATGATTGTGTAACTCACTCAATCAGACTGAGAGACCATTTAAAGGCTCAGGAAACCTTTACAGGTGTTTTGAGTTAATTAGCTGATTACAGTGTGACACCATGAGTCTAAAATATTGAACTTTTTCACATTATTATAATTTTCTGAGATGCTAAATTTTGAGTTTTCACTAGCTGTAAGCCATAATCAGCAAAATTAAAAGACTATAAATAATTAAAATATATATCACTCTGTGTGTAATGAATGTATACAATATAAGAGTTTCACTTTTTGAATTACTGAAATAAATTACATTTTTGATGATGTTTACATTTTTAGAGATGCACCTGTACAAATTCCAGTGGAGGGCAGAGACTTGGCTGGCTATATGATATATCTGAATCACAAGACTACCTATACAGAATTATATAGAAGGCAAGACATTGTGTTTATTTAATCATTTGTCTTCTACCTTACCATAGTTTCGATACAAATTAAAAAGGATTGTTAAAGCTCCTAGGGGACCATAGTTATTTGGCATTTGGTCCCATTCTGATCCATTCCCTTGGTTGCTGAGAAGAGTGACTGGAATTTCCGTTGGTTTTCCGATCACAAGCCTAGCAAGGAGAGGAATACTTAATGAGGGCTGATTGACAGTGCTTATCTCTGGCAGCATAGGAGCTCTGCAGAAGAGCGCCATCAATCAGCACACCGGGGGGTTGGGGGGGGGGGGTGTTTACATTAACTGTTTCTTCACAAAAGCAAAAAAATCAGTCAGCTCTGCAGGTCTGTGTGATGTATCTGCCAGCACAATGGATGTTTACCAGTAGCCAGCAGCTCTATTATAACCTTGCAGAAGAAACTTATGGTTTACTCTTATGAACAGTCAGCGCTGGTGGGGCTCTGCAATATGCCTGCTGTAAATATCCACTGCTCTGGCAGATAGATCAATCAGCCCCATAGCCGTAATTGTTCATTCATGATAGTAAAGAAACAAAATCAGCTCAGAGAGGGGGCGGAGACTCAGTACTATGCTGTATCTCCCCCCCATTGAAATTCCTATCAATCGGGCTTCATACAGGAGTGGAGCTACAGCACAGCACTGATAGAATACAACATTAATTAATTTATTTTTTTTGGATGTTACTAGGACCATGTACTATGTGCGCTTGGTACCCCCGGGGGACTTAGTAAAGTAAAAGATTTGTAACATGTAATGATACTCAAAAAAGACAGTCACTTACTCTGTGCAAATTTTGTTCTCTTTGTAGAATTTCATCCGAGTGGCAAACAGCCGTGATATGTATTTGCTGTTTTCAATGTCGTCCTGTTGAAAAACATGAAAAGGAAATGTCACTGTCTGCAGCGCCAGTGTATTTGGGAAACAGACAAAGACAATGTGCCAGGCTATCACATTACTTTCAGCTCAAAAAAATAAACAAAGGCAAAAAAAAAAAAAAAAAAGCTATCAATAGGACAATACCCATCAAAAAAACACCTTTCAGGACTCCTCTGAACAAACCTATCCTCACCAGTAGGACTCTGTTATCTGAATACTGGATAGCCAAAAGTATGAGGATACACCCCCACATCAAAATTAGGTGTTTTCAGTGAAAGGTACAGTTTAAGCAGGCCATAGAGGAGTTGGAAACGAAAATGCTTGTTGATCGTCAGATCGTTCGTTTTTTTCATCATTAGTGTGCCAGCTGCGACATGCGATTCTCGTGCTACAATCAAAAGTGCCTGATCCAACATGCTGGAATTTTTTTATTTATTTTTTAGAAAAACGAAAAACAAAATGACGGTCAACACAAAGTTCAGGTTTCGACCCACCTATGGCCGGCCCTAGACAGACCATACCATTATTTTTCTTTTTTTCGTTTAACCAGTAGGTTGAATGAAAAAAATGACTTGATTCCCCCCATTCACATACTTGAGGTGGATGGGGAATCCTCCCGCTGTATGCACTGTCGGCTATGGCCGGTGGCGCTGATCAAGCAGCAAAAAAATCAGACAGAGCAGTTGTACGGAAATCAAATCGGTAGATCAACTTTTATACAACCTCCCTGCCTATACATGGATCGAAATTTGCCTGGTCCCTGCTGAACTGTTCCATTTAATGGCTGGCTTTA